>JAYMTA010003415.1:0-14289 GCA_036897625.1 Pelargonium cotyledonis | reverse complement strand
CCGCCCCCCCTCCTGTTTCTTTCCCCGACGAAGCCGGAATCGTCGCAGTCGATCGGCCCGATTCTGGAGAGTACCGTGAAGTCCGATGACTGGTTCCTGAACGCGCTTAATGGCGCCGGATTGCTCAATCGAGGGTTTTCGGATTCGGCGTCGGTGAATGACTTGTTAGGGCTCGACGTTGATGCGAATGTGAACAATCCGAATAGTCTCGACGCGACTGCTAGAGCCGATGGTGAGGTCTCTCAGGGGGGATCTTCGGGGAACAATAAGAATGCGAAGCAGGGACAAGATGTGCACTCGGTGCCTGATTCGCCGATGCTCGAAACGTCGTCGTCTTTTGGCTCGACATCTTCTTCTCCGTCGCTAGCGAACTTGCCTCCGATTCGTGTCCACGTGGAGGACGGTGGTGCCGTGGCCGCCACCAATGGCGGCGGGATTAGGATGCAGGATCAGAAATTGGGGATCGAGGAGCAATTCGCGCAGATCGGCGTGAGTGCTGGGCAAAAACAGGACGAGGGTTTCATGGTGCTATCTTCTCCTCCGCCTATGCCGACAACTATAGCGGCGGTGGCTGCGATGAGTTCCGGGATGGTCGCCGGCGAATATGCGAATCGTGTTGTCTCCGATGACGAGAGGTCAGACCATGGAGTGCCGGTTGGGTATCGGAAACCACCAGCACAGCAGCTACAGGCTCAGCTACAAACTCTGCCTCCACAGCCACAGCAGAAACCTAGTGGTGGAGTTGATTTGGCTTCTCCAGATTCAGTTTCAAGGTACCTTTTTATTCAGTACAGTTTTCATGAGCTTGGTTTTTGCAAATTTCATTTTCATATATTTTTTTCTATGTGATGATGATATAGAATTGTAGAGATTCTTGTGAAGCTGTGGTTTGTTGAGTACTGAACTGGGCGATTGGTGTTTGTTGTTTTTCTTTCGATTTAAACAGTGAAAGTAGTATAGAAAATGCTCAATCTCGAGCAAAACCCGTGATTTATCAAGAACAGTTAGCCCAAATTCCCTCTGGAGCCAACAGGGTTAGTGCCAACCCTGCTGATCCGAATACTCGGATTCAGATACGACAACAGGTAGTTCATGATCCACAACAGCAACAATATGTTTTACAACATCAATTCGACCCACAGCAGCAGCAGCAACAACAACAACAACAACAATTCATTCATGCCGGCGTGCATTATATTTCACATCACCCGGGTGCAGTGCCAATTCCGGCATATTACCCTGTGTATCATTCTCAGCAACACCATACCCAGCTTGATCAACAGTACCCGGTGTATTATATGCCCGCAAGATCCAGCCAAGCTTACAACATGTCTATGCAGCAGCATAATATCACTGAAGCTCGCACCGCCACACCTTCTACCCTTTCCCAAACGCCTACCAGTCCTGCCATGGTTCAGACTTCTTCTGTTGCCACCTACAATGCCATGAGGAATCCTCCAATCGCGAAATCTGAAATGGTTTCGGGAATGTACAGAACCGGAGCTTCAGGGGCTCCGGCTTTGGTCCAAGTACCATCTAGTCAGCAACAACAACAGCAACATCAGCAATATGTTGGCTACTCTCAGATGCAATACCCATCTCAATCTGTTGCTCAGGGTTCTTCTGCTCCTGCGAATTATGCTTATGAATATGCGGAGCCTACTCATGCCCAGATATACTATACTCAGCCCCTAGCACCTACAATGTCTGCTGCTCAGTATCAAACCATGACAGGGGCTGCGGCAGCGGTGTTGCCAGATAGTTCTTCTCAACACCCCAATGATGGCATCAAGCAACAGATCAGAACTTCATAGGCAATATAAAATAATTTGGAAAGAAGAAACAATTTTGAAGCAATGGGTTTGGTTTGTTTTTTAATCTTTCGTATTAGAGTCTGTCTTGTTATTAATATTGGTTTGTGGTATGTATTTGTGATATAATAAGGTACTGTGTTTTATTTTATTGTTCATCATATTGTTATCGTTATTGTCATAGGAATCAAACCCTTCTCTAAGATTATACTGTAAAATTTGAAACTCAAATATTGTGTGCTTATGAAGTTCATATGCCATTTACTGAATAAATTTTACATAGCTAGCAAGAATATTTCATTGAATACTTTGTTTTTCCGGTTTATGATTCAGAATACTTGTTATATAGAATGTGCAAGCTTACATTTTCTGATTAGATCACATGGAAGCACATATTTGATCTTCCTTGCAGGTTACTTTTAAAAATCCCTATTGTGGAGTGTCCCAATATGAGATTGGTTGTTTGAATCCTTTTGTGTCTTCTGGTCAATGAAGAATTGGGTTTGTATGTAAGTCATGCTCCCCATCTTTTACCTGTCTTGGACTTTGTTTACCATTTTCCGAATGGCACCATGGGTTTGCTTGTTACTAATATTGGTTTGCGGAATAACAAGGAACTGTGTTTTCTTTTCTTTCTTATCCTGTTCATCATAGTGTTATTGTGATTGTCGTAGAAATCAAGCCTTTTTTTAAGATTATACTGTAAAACATCAGACTCAAATATTGTGTGCTTATGAAGTTCAAATGCCATTTTCTGTGTGAATGTTACATATGGGAACACATATTTGATATTTCTTGCAGGTTGAGAGTCCAATCTGAGATTGTTTGTTGGATCTTTTTCCTACTTCTGGTCTGTGAAGAATCAGGTTTGTAATAGTCATGTTTGCCCAGTCTTTTACCTGTCCCGGCCTTTGTCTACCATTTTCCAATTGGTATCATGAGTCTGCATGTTATTAATGTTTGTGGTATGATTTTGTGATATACAAGGAACCTTGTTTTTCTCCTTTTTCATTTTTGTCTTGTTCATCATATTGTTATTGTCATAGGAATCAAACCCTTCCTTAGCTCATGCAGTTCATATGCGTTTTTGTGGGTAGATGTTACATTGTTAGCAAGGATAATTCATTGAATACTTTGTTTTGCCGGGTTATGATTCATGATACCATGTTATACAGAATGTGCAGATTAATTACATTTTCATTTTCTGATTAGAACACATGGAAGCACATATTTGATCTTTCTTGCAGCTTGACTTTCCCATCTTAGATTGGTTATTTGAATCCCTTAATGTCAGTCATGCAGCCCCATCTTTGACCTGTCTCGGCCTTTGTTTACCATTTTCCGAATGGAATCATGGGTTTGCTTCATTTTTGGTTCTCCTGTCCCTTGCTGTGCCAAAGTCATCTATACTGGGGCAGTGACTAAACCCTGGAACCAGCTTCAAAGGTTCACGAAAGGTAACTCTCATTTTATTTAGTTTAAGATTACGTTTAGATTTTTGGATTTGATTTGAAAATTAGAATTATTTAAATATATGTGCAACGTTTGTTGAACCACGAAATTTCTAATGTTAGGGTTGGAGCTGTCATTGAAAATGTCATATTTTATACACCCCGTGAATTGTATTGGATCCAAATTCTTAGGTTTACACTGAATTTGGCTGAAATCGAGAATTTCAAATGAAATTATAGTTCCCAAACGAACCTTTACGAGATTGCTTTAACTCATACTTTGATTTATGAGTCATGGTTACAATTCTTGTGCAGTCACTTTCTCCATCTGATCTATACTGTGACCCTCTGGTGCTTCTCGAAACTTTGAGTGATCCAAAACTGCAACACCTCTGTAAGCCATATTCAGACTCAGAGAGAAGCTTGGCGATCTTATTCTTTGAAACAATCTTGAAGATTTACTGTTAGTTTCATGGGTAAATTGGCGTCATAGTCCCTATACTTGTTGAAACTTTAGAGTTGCTCCTTGCGTGCTATTTTATATGGGTTTGGCCTTGTACTTTTTCAAATTTTGGTTTTGGTCCAAATGACTTGATATTACCGGTCTCCCACTTCCACATCAGCGAGAAAACCACCTCACCCGTCCACGTTGGATTTTTTTCTACGTCACTCTCTATTTGAACCAAAATCAAAATTTGAAAAAGTACAGGGGCCAGAACCAAAAACTAACTATTAACTAGCAAAGCATTCTACCTATTATTTTTATTCATTATTTCCACTTCTTTGGTTACAAACAAATGTAAGAAATGAGTGTTGTATTATACTTTCACCAATGTCAAAGAGGATCAAACCTGTTTATCGACAACACAATATTTGTAGTCTCATTTATTCTCTTTTTTTTTTCGTGCAGCACAAGTTAAGTTTTACGATATTGTTTATGTTCTCTCATAGATTTACTTGAAAGATGGATGAAGACCATGGGTAAATTTGTATTGGTGCTCATTGTGTCTATATGAGGTTTGACCATCGAACTGAGTTACGATGATTATAACATCTTTATTGTTGGTGCTCTTGTGTTTATATTCTTTCTTGCGCTTCCTCATTTCTTGCATTTGTTTGTAACCAAAGAAGTGGAAATAGAGATTAAAAATAATAGGTAGAATATTTTAGTAGTTGAAAATTAGTCTTTGGTTCTGGCCCCTATACTTTTTCAAACTTTGGTTTTGGTCAAGATGGCGGATGACGTGGCTTTCTCGATGACGTGGAAGTGGGAGGTCATTTGGACAAAAACCAAAGTTTGAAAAAATACAGGAGCCAAACACATATAAAAAATGTATGCAGGGGGCAACTTTAAAGTTTCAACAAGTACAAATACTATAGCTCCAATTTACCCTAATTTCATTGACATCGCTTTTGTTTAAAATCTGAAACTGAATGTGCATTCACTGCCTTGAGAGTTTGTGCAGACAGAAGAATAGCAAAATACTATATTGGGTCAATTTGATTTCATAACCCTATTAGAGTCCAAAAGCTATGTTCATATATAAGTACATGTGACTACTGATCAGTGCTGTAGATTTTGTGTTTCATTATTTTGTGCCTGGCGATGGTTAATGTCACATGTAATCTGGGTTCATTTGTTTCTTGCTCCCATCTAAAGTTGTGCCTTCCATTGCATGTCATCTTCTGTTGCAATTATGTTTGAAATTACATAGTTCGACCCAACACCCGACACGATTAGATAACGAGGTTAGATGGAAGAGTACTAATGTAAGTAGCGATGGTGCATGTAAATTTACTTATGGATAATTGCCCGTTATTTTCTATCAGTAACGAGACTTCATACTCGAAGTAACAATATTTCTCACTTCTCAAAGAGAGCGTCACTCAATACCTCATCCCACAAATTCCACCTCATATCATCGGCAAAGAGGCTCGGCGCTCAAACCTTAGACGAAATTTAAAGTGTTTTAACTATTTGGCCCAACATATCTTGGTTTGTTGGTAAGCAATTTAGAAAGAGGAGTATCGCATCATCTCAACCTTGACGATGCAACCTACACTCTTCTAATTCATGGACTTCGCAGAGTTGACATATGTAAACGAGTATTGGGAAGAAGTAGTTGCGGATTTCGGGAGTATACTATTTTACTTGGGTTTTATTTTATTTACTTCAACATATATTTGCAATGACGTCGTATGGGGTAGCATTATGATGAAGTGAACCTTTTGTTGAAAAGGACTAGTGAACTGATGTGATATCTTAACTGCCGTGAAAAATAATAGTATGTTGTACCACGATAAGTAAGCCGGTATCCAAATAAAAAAGATCTAAAGAATTTAAACCAGTCATTACCCTAACTAAGAGAAACAACTATCAATAATGCAAGTGACTAGGAGGTCTCGTATTTGAGCCTTCAAGCCTCACTTTCTAAAGACAAAAAGAAAAAAAAATACCCTAACTAATTAAAAAAAAACAGTTACGGAGTATTTTTTATCAGACAAAAAAGAACCGCCAAACCAACCCTCAAAGCTCGATCAAATCCCAATATTGCCACAAATTTTCAGAAAACGAAAAAAAAATGGCAGTTACATTTCACTCCCTCCACGTAGCAACCGTCACCACCTTCCGCTCTCTCTCCTCCACCGCCACCGCCACTTTCCTCTCACGCGCCGTCGCCTCTTCTCGCCGCCTCGCGGCGTCGTTTGGCATCATCAGATCTCTCTCCGCAGGCGCCCACCAGGAGCCCACCGTCCTGAAACCTCCGGAAAAGCCGCCTACATGCACCGCCGACGAGCTACACTACCTCTCCGTCTCCAAATCCACCTGGAGACTCGCTCTCTGGCGCTACCATCCCTCTCCTCAGGTCCTCGTAACCCTAATTTATTGGTTTTGTTTGTTTGTTTTGGATTTAGACTGTTAAGAGAGTGTGAGCTTATTTTGAATCTTATAGGCTCCACCGAGAAGCCACCCTCTGCTGCTGTTGTCCGGCGTGGGGACGAATGCTATTGGCTACGATCTGTCTCCCGAGGTTTGTGTTTTTGTTTCCTTACCGATTTATTTTGCAATTTTGTGCTCGTTTTTTTTGTTTGTTTGCTGAATCAGATTTGTTTTTGTTTGGTAATTTTTCGTTAACAGTTTTTCCTGGTTCATTTAGATTTAGAAATGTTGATTGCTGAGATTCATGCAATGAAGATGAACTCTGAAATGGCATATATGTTTTTATTTTATTTTTGATATTTCAAATTACTGTATCATCACTAAGAACTGAAACCAGTTTAATAGAGTCAGTTAATATGAGATCATATTTTCTGATGAGCAAATTCTATAAAAATAAGTAAATAAAGTTATGCCTATGCGGGTAGGTTCAAAGTAATGCACAGGTGATGCACATTCCTAATCAATTTGTAACTATCAGTTTTGCGTGGTTTAGTTAATTTATGTTATGTTGACTTCTGAGATTCATGTAATTAATATGAAATCTGAAATGACACATGTTTTTATTTTAATTTTGTTCTGTATCACCCATTAGTAATATGTTATCTGTGTAATGCGTGCGAGAGGTTTTCTTGGACATACTATCAATATGGATATGCCGGCTTGTATTGTGATGGCCCCTTTTCTAATTTAGTCTCATAGCATATGTTACATCGTGACCTCATTATATGTAATCATTAGCCATAGAGAGTCATTGGGATTAATCATTAATCTTGTCTGTGGCCGGTAAATATCTATTATTTCTCTACAATGTTTCAGTTTTCACTAACATGTGTGATTATCTTTGCAGTCTTCATTTGCACGTTACATGTCAGGCCATGGATTCGACACATGGATTCTTGAAGTTAGGGGTGCCGGATTGAGTGTCGAGGGAACAAATTCCGAAGCGATTGAGCAGTCTGCCAATGCATTGTCCAAGAAGATAGAAGCTGCTGCTGGGAGTGCAAGTGCAGGAGTTTCATCAGCAGAAAAGCAGTCAAGTAATAATAGTCCTACTCCTTTGGCAGAGGCTGTTGTATCTGGAGTGAAACCCGATTTAACAACTATGGAAACAACATGGGATAAATCAAGAATTGCAAGCCAAATTAGGGATCTCAGTCAAAGGTTTGTAAATATTTTTGATGAAGCTCAGCGATCTGTTTCGCTTCCGTTATTTGATTGGCAAGAGCGTCTTACTTCGATTTTAGAAGATGTCCAAAAGCAACTTGGCTTGATTGTAAAGTATGACTGGGACTTCGATCATTACCTCGAGGAGGATGTTCCTGCTGCGGTGAGGTGACATTTTATATTGGTAGAAGATTATATATGACCATTTCGTTACTCTTTCTAATGCCTTTTCGTCTATTTCTTACATGTTGGCTTTAATTAAAAAGTCTTCTATTATGTTAATGTAGATGGAATATGTAAGAGCACAATGCAACCCGAAGGGTGGTAAACTAATGGCAATTGGACATTCTATGGGGGGAATCTTACTTTATTCGATGCTTTCACGATGTGGTAATGTTCCATCAATTATTATAATATTTGTTATGCTACCAAATTATTCACTGTCTAGGAATACATGAAGCATGCATATTTTTCAATGCAATTAGCAAGTCCCTAAGTGAGCAATAGACTGCCGAAGATATATTCGTGGTGCATTACTATTCAATGTAGAGTAGTACAAATTTGAGTGTTCAGTACTGTACATATCCAGTGTGTCAGTACGACTATTTTTGAAAAAGCCTAGGTACTAGTAAGGAGAGGTACTTCCAATAAAATATGAAGTATATAATTCAAATTATAATTATGTACATTAAAAACTTCAATTATATAATCACTAATGTCTAAAACCAAACAAATAAATAAAAATACAATTTTCATGACATTAAAGAGGAGAAACATGGAGAGAAGTTCCGTTCTGGTTTACAGATTTTTTTTCAAATGGAGAATGGTAGAAATACCATACCCAAGCCGTATCGAAAAGTACCCACACACAAATACTATCCCATTAACTTGATTAAGCATCTGGTATGTACCCAGAAGTACCCACGAAGTGCCAATACCCGGTAAGTACCAGTTACCAATAGGTCCACCTCCTTGGAGCTGTGCTTCATAGGTTCCATGCATCAATACTAGTGCTCCTTCACGCACTTTTATGTATTAATATTTCTTGTCTTAACAGGTCATGAAGGAAGAGACTCTAAATTAGCGGCTGTTGTCACTTTAGCATCATCACTTGATTACACTTCTTCAAAATCCATGCTGAAATTGCTCTTACCGCTTGTAAGTGAACTAACTTATAGGATTGTCAATCAACTCTAGTTTCTTTCTTGAGAACACAATACAAACATATGCTTTTAAATGTGAGATCACTGTAGAAGATAGTTTTTGGGAGAAACTAATGTGTAGGCATCTGGCATACAGGCAAATCCTGCACAAGCTTTCAATGTACCTGCTGTTCCTTTAGGGACATTACTGACAGCAGCATATTTTCTCTCATATCCTCGGCTTCTTAGTCTGATATCCGCTGAAAATATGATGCATCCAGAGTTGTTAGAAAAGCTCATCTTGAACAACTTTTGTAAGTAAAGAAATACTCTTTGTGAACACAGGGCATATGATTAGAGTTAGGGGTGTTCATCCGATACCCAATGAGATTGATTCAATGCTTTGTAATTTAGGGTTTAAATCTGAGTTCTAATTTGATATGTGTGGGTACAGCGTTTAGTATTTAACAATGAGCTGGCCTTTTTTATTGAAGCTTTTGTGGCCTTGTGTTTGTCCATCCATTCCCTTCTGTTTTTAATATTTGGTCGGATTAAAACTGGCAGGTACTATACCTTCTAAGCTCCTCTTGCAGTTAAGAACAGCCTTTCAAGAGGGTGGATTACGCGACAGAAGTGGTACATTCTGTTACAAAAATTATTTGCATAAAAGCAGTGTCCCTGTCTTAGCACTTTCCGGAGATCAAGATCTAATTTGTCCATCTGAAGCTGTAGAAGGTATTTTTCAAGTAAACATAACTTAGATGTCCCCTTTCTTTGATAATTGACTTTCGATTCACACATCTAATCTATATTATAAGCTAAGATCTAATTTGTCCATCTGAAGCTGTAGAAGGTATCACGTAAACATAACTTAGATGTCCCCTCTCTTTGATTTATTAACATTCGATTCACACATCTAATCTATATTATAAGCTTACATACTATAACTGCGAATGGACCAGCAACGGTAAAGCTTATTCCTGAGCACTTGGTGACCTATGAAATATTTGGAGAACCTGGAGGTGCACATTTTGCTCACTATGATTTGGTGGGAGGACGACTGGTATGGCAATCCTTCACCCCAAAATCATTACTATTAATTTTTGAAATCATTATATTAATTTGCACAACTGTTTATATTTTCTCTCTCTGACTAAAAAAACAGGCAGTGGAGCAAGTGTATCCCCGAATTATCCAATTCCTCAGTCAGCATGACTCCGAATGATTATCTGGTCTTAGAAACAGTTTTACCAACAGTTTGTAATGGCGGTGAGATTGTATTCTAGACAGGTATCTTAAACCATTTTCTGATAATTGTTGCTACTTGATTTTGGCAAAGTGAGCTCTGCTTGGGCAATTCATGCTTCTAACATAGGCTTACTCAGTTATCTTATTCATTATGCAGGGAGACTGTGCAACATAGCTAGCTTCTGCGTGGCCTTGTTGGAGGCAATGACACTTGTAAATCGAAGAAGATTAGATCTACGGAAGTATGAATAGAAGATAAAGGACAAGAAACACACTCAGAAACAGATCAAGGTCAAATCAGTTAGGTTTGGTAACAAGAACCCGTTTTTTGAATGTTAGAAGATGTTCAGTTCAGGTATGTCCGTATGTGCTATCTCAATATTAAAACCAATGTTCACTAAAAATCAGCAAAATATCCATGGACATGAAAAGTTCTTTTTACCCTGTAGGCACTTCATTTTGCCTCTGGTTTTACCATACATGTTCTAATTAGTAGGAAAGAGAATGTGAAATGTTTTTATAAATATAAGAAAGTTTTGTACTTCACCGCATAAGTATTTTTCCTTGCAAATTTTGTAGACTTCGATCATGCAATATTAGGATTTAGGAGGGTGGCGATTACCCGATTAACTTTGTAAAATCAATGGACCCTTCGCTTCTTGATCATGATCATATTGAGTTTGAGTTGTTTCTGTTTCATTTTCCCTTCAAATGCGTTCCATAGTTTTTAGTCAGTCTGCATCAAAAAGAAAAATAGTAGCATTTTTAATAAATCTACATCAAAAAGAAAAATAGTAGCAGGATGTTCACATACATTTCAATATTTTTTTTACCGAACATTTCGCCTTCTCTTTTCTGTTAATTATTGCTTGTTTGGTTAGTCTAGGGGCAAAATGTATGTCGGGTTATAGGAACTTTTAACGTCTACAGACATTTTGGTGATTGTTCGGTAAACATTAGTTTTGATGTTCGGTAAGGCTAGGAGTTGCACTGAAGATTTTCGGGTTCTGAATTCTGACTGTGAACTATTGTCTGTAACTTTTTGCACACTTCATACTGACGAGTACACTTTATAGATAGCCATGGTATTGTTAGCTTTTACACAATTGACCTTTTTTTTTTGGGATTTCTTTATACGCTTATCATTTCTACTAGGTCCTCTATGCATATCGCATCAATAATTAAAAGCTAATTTATTATACGAATTTTATGCATATTAAGGTAGATTTTGGATTATAATTTGCTTTAGAGAAAATGAGATGAAGAATTGGAATATGAAAGAGATTTTCTAGTTTTACTTCTCATTCTACATCTTCATTCTTGTTCTAAATTTTTAGTGTTTTGGGTTTAGAGACACTTATTTTGGTATAAAAATACACGACACATAGAACACTAGGACGGATGAAGCACTATTAGGATGAATGAAGCATTGTTATGTTTTGGTTTTACCCACTTCAATGATATTGTGAGAATGAAGCGGTCCGCTGAATCCTCATGTCGTAATTTCATTGGCAGAACTTGTATGTATATGAAAAATGTGGGTAGGTTTATCACCAATTCTTACCTTACAGCAGTTAGTTTCTTAGGACTGTTAGCTGTAATCACATAAATATGTGACAAACATTTCTTTTCTTTTTTTGTTTAAAAGGTCTAAATATGTGAAACATTACTTTTCTTTGTTTGAGAATCTACTTTTCTTTGTTTGAGAATCATTTTCTGTAACAAGTCAAAGAAAATATAAGAGGTCAAGATGCATGGATTGAGTGTAAAAGACACAAGTCAAATAGCTACCAATCATACACTTGTGTTGTGAGGAATGGTAGTTTGTGTTTAATATTGGTGAATGGTGAGTCCATCTTTAGGTTCTTCGTAGGAGAAAAGGTAAAAAATAGTGGCTGCAACCGCTCCCAACACCATGTTATGTCTCCAATATTAGTGTTAACTGGCGTAGCGTTTACGGTATTAGTCTTCATCGTCTAAAACGAAATTAGTCTTCATCAATGATATTGTAACTATCAATTCATATAATCTATTGTGTTTCTTTTCTGTGTAATCGTGGGACTTGAATTTTTATATTGTTGAGTCTATTTTTTTTTTAATTATCGAGTTTTTCCTTATCAAATCTAATGTGAATTTGGACTGAGAACCCAAAATTCGATTCACATTTTGGGCGTTCTGTATCCGACCAATTTTCTAGTCAAATTGAGTTTTCCTGATCATATCTCATATGATTTTGGATTGAGAACCCTTCACATTTTGGGCGTTCTGTATCCGACCAGTTTTCACAAACTCTTAAATTTTGCACGTGAAGCTCATAAGTCGAAACCCACAAAATCGTCCTCTTTGCGGATAAACTCTTTTCTACCCAATTGTGAAACTTGAATTGTCAGGACTATCTCGAGATGTGCATATATATAGCAATTTAGATCCAAAATGGCAAACACCTCAAATTGGTTCACATTTTGCATAGAATAAACCCGATCAATTTTTATATCAAATTGTACAAACCCGAACATTCTGCACATAAAACTCGAAACCCACTCTTTACACTAATCTGATTTGAAAACTAATTTGTCAGCTCTAAATTCACGTAAATCGGTATAAATACACTTTAACTAAATCAAAAAATGACAAATTTATTTTGTTAATATAGTTGCAAATTTACGTCATTTGAGAGTTTGGTTTGTCTAACTAAAGTTACGACCGTTTGGTAATTGCCAATTGGTCCTTTATAGCTAATGGCCAGTCGCCATATTCTCTCTCTATTTACCGGTTCAGCCGGTAACACACCTACATAAGACACATAAACCAACCGGCTCACTTGTTCTACAAACCCCACCAACGTACACGTGTCCTTCACAAAAAGGGACATTGGCCTCTCTTTTTATAAGAGCTTCTCTACATCGTTTTGTTGTTTCTCTCTCTTTGTTCTTCACAAAAGCTTCGTTTGGAGATTTTCAAGGCCCCATTTCATCAATATTTTCTTTTATACTATATATTTTTATATAATGTATTTTACGGCAACTCGGACGGCACCGGAAGCTCCTAAAGGTAATGGAGACTACGACGACAACAACTTTCAACGGAAAAAATGATCAAGTATGTTAGTTTTTTGTAACATCGTATCTTGTCGTCGATTATGTTATTTTCTTGTTCTAGTTCTTTTGCATGTTGAATGGCAATATGGTAATTTTAGTGATTTTTTTCCCTCTCTTTCATTATAATATACGCGGTTAGAAATGATATGTTCATCAATGTGTAGTATTTGTTAAGTAAATTTAACGAGTTTTTTTTGTATAATATTTGTTAAGCAACCAAATGCACCAACTCTCAAGAGTTGAAACTTGTTATCTCCGCTCTCTTAATTTGTTTTTATGTTTAAATTATGATGGCAAGCGATATGATAGCACATTCGTAATGTTTTGTGTAAAAACAAACATTACGATAAAATTATGGGAACAACCTTTCATGCTTTAGAAATAGAGTTTGAATTTATAATTGATCCCACCAATTATTGTGAAAATACGATATTGTTTTCTCGAATTGGTTTGATATTTTAAAAGTTTGAACGATAGATGTAGGCCAAAACTAAGTTGAAAATTGCCAAGAACATGAATAATATCCTCCATTTATATGTCATAAAACCCCAAATTTCATGGTTTCTTCTTAGGAAAGGTAGGTTTGATATAAGTATGTATATGTGTGTGTATATATGGAAAGTTAATCCCAATTATTTCATATAATAACCATATTTGTTTCGTTGGTACGATGAAAAATATAAAATAAAATGCGTGTTCTTATTGATTTTTTTTTTGTTTTTTTTTGTGCGTGTTCTTATTGTTTGAAATAGATACTCATTCGATCGATTATATAATCTTTTTTTATGTAATTTTATTCTCGAAATTTAACTACAAAAATGCGACGGTTAAACTATTGAAAATTACTTTCCAAATTTAGTATTTACCTTTTCACATACAACGTACAAGAGGTATTAACATTTTTACATGTATACCCTTTTTTGGATAACGTTCAAAATAATATTCAATAACATTAGATTTATTTATAAATTTGATTTCACATGCAAGAAATCTTGTGACTAAAGGCAACGTACAATTTGTAGAGTTATTTAATATCAAAATCGTACATATATTACATAGAATCAAAGTTGGACAGTTAGATATATATAAAATTTATTATTATATTCATTCTCTTGTTTGTTTGGTCCTATGAGAAATATTATAAAAAAAATAAAAAAAAAGTTCAAAGAAAAATAAGAGGTCAAATATGGATAATATTTGAGAGTGTCTACGACAAGTCAACTATCTACCAATCATATATTTGTCCGTTGGAATGGTAGTTTGTGTTTAGTAAGTTGAGTCTCTCTCCATTGGCTCATTGGGTTTTGTTTTGTTAGGTGTGAAGTCTAAGAAAAAAGTAGTTGCAACCACAAAATTTTCTTAGTCTTTTGAGAGTCCTCTAAAAACTAAGGCCTATATATTTTTGTATTCATAATGTGTGTGTGTGTGTATATA
>JAYMTA010003414.1:0-14291 GCA_036897625.1 Pelargonium cotyledonis | reverse complement strand
GATTTTGGATTAACAAAAACCTAATAAATAATACTAGTAAATAATTTTGTTAGCACATTTTTTTTCCTTGAGCCGAGCCGAGCCTTTTGCACGCAACTGTGAAACGCCGCATATTATAAACGGTAACGATGTCCGTGTCCTTGAGCTAATAGGCGACGAGTTTCAAAGCTAACGGTCAAATTGAACCGTCGCAGCATGTGGTTAACACTGACGACGTACATGTCCTTCGGCTAGTAGGCGTCGACGAGACCACCATCACGGCGTTGCTCCGGTAACTCCTATCTCTATTTCGGCCGCGACTTCTCCGCCGCTATCAGCTCAGACAGGCAAGATTTTTCTCTTAATCCTACTGCTTAATCACCAGCTTCATAATTGCTGATTTTAGGGTTTTGTTAAAGCTTAGCTGTTTTTAGGGCAAAACTGGTTAATTTTAGACTTTCATTGTGGAATATGCATTGTGATGGGACTCTGTTCTGTGTTTTGTTGGATAAATTTCCCAGGACCTTCCATTGACAAACTCTGACACGCATTGTAATTTGTGTTTCACATTTAGAAAATTGTGGAGGTTAGGTGTTTGAGAAATTGCCAACCAGTGAAAAAAAATATAGATTTTTTTTTTTTTTTTTTTGGAAAGATGCAACTAGTTTTCACTGTTAGTGAAGTGAACATTTTGGTAGTGATACAAGTGTTGGAGAAATCTCCTTTGCAGTTTGCACTACAAATTTATGTGGTGTACTTTTACTTTTACAGGTTTTGGCTGGTGGGATATTGCAATCACAAGGTGGGTGGTTTTCTGATCTGACTCTGCAATCTTGTTTGTGGCATGGAAGAGGAAGTACAAGAAGTTTTGGGTAACAATAGGACTGAGGATGCCAGTTGGCTTTGTTCCCTTTCTGAGTCTGAGCTTGTAAGTGTTTTTAAAGCGTTCTTGTAGTTCTAGCTTCTATGTTGTTAGATATTTTGAAAGTACAGTTCATGCTAATATTGAAGCATGGTTAAGTACTTTCAGATTGCTTGCTGTATAGAAACTTCAATTGTTGAATATGCTACGCCACTGGGAAAGAAAATAAAAAATTGAACTTTGCTACAGAAATATAAACATCGCGTCTTCTTCTTGAATGAAACGTGTTAGATATATTTGAAATCTATATGTATTGTCAACTCTTGCCAAATTTTAGATGTTCAAGTTGTGCTTTGTTCTAATTTCGGAGTTGTGTGTATTTGCTTCCTCAAGCTAAAGCTAATCCTCACATAGGTTGCTGTCACTAACAAGTAACAAATATAATCTAGTTGCTCACTTTCATGCAAAAGTACAACAAAGTAAAACTTCTGGTTGTCACCTGTTGATGATGCCGTTTTGACAGGATATGCTCATTAGCTTGAAAATGCTGGTCATCCAGCATGCAAAAGTTACTGGCCATGAGAATCTAGCTGAAAAGTTTGACCTTAAGATGCTCCGAGCCCTTGGTATGTCTTACTTTCATTGTCTTGTGTGTCCAGTTATGTTTCATTCCATGAATTAAAACATAGAAATCCAAAATAACATATCACAGGGTTTTCCTTTAATAAATTTTGTAAGTTGTTGGTTACATGATCGATCCACTCCATGGAGATATAAGTTTTTAGAAAACTTGATGTTTTGCTGCGCATTTTTAATTGTTTTTGCTGAGCAGCCTCAGCTTATGAAACTACTGCATATTGAGTAAAGCCAGGAATAGTCCAGTTCGTACTTCATTTAAGCATAATAGATGGCCTTAGCGAGCTCTTCTTGATTGAATTTATGATTCGAAACGTAGCCCAGCTCAAATTATAGATTGTTTTTCTAGCTGTGAGACAAGATTGGATTGAATTCACTGTTAAAGTAGTTTGTATTCTATGACTTGTATTCAAAATGAACTTGTCTCTGTAATATCCAAATTGGCAAAACCCGATCTTGGACTTGCTCATAGAACTAAAAAGATAACATGCAATCAGTTTTATTGTGAATTTAAGTAGTCAATTAATTTATGTTGCTACAAATGTCTGGATTGATGGATGTTGAATTTCATTCTCATTATGTTATTTTAGTATAATATCTCATGCTGTGAGCTTGTACAGGGTTCATTCTGATGGAATATCTTAAAGGACAGTTTAAGGGTTCATCAGACTTCCCAAGTTTGGCTAAGTCTGCTGCTTCTATAGATGTTTGCAACTTATCAAAATGTGGTCTTGATGGAATCATGAGCATTGAAGAGATCAAGCATGCATTGGCACTGGTTCAACTAGGAGACCTTTGAAAAGGTAATTCAAATGATTAAGCTCTAAGGCTATCATTAATGTGCATTACTTATCATTTGTTAGGAAATCCTTGTATGGACTTGTTGAAATCCTCTGGCACATTAACATCATATGCTTTTGTTCGATCCTCTTGGTATTAATTCTTCAGTAGGCTACATATCATACTCTAAAATTTTTAATGCATCATTTTCCGATTTTGTTTGGGTTTGCTGGGATATCATCCAGGTAACTATGTGTAGACATTTGAAGTTTTTAATTGATGGAATGTATAAGGGGTAGCTAAAATTAGAGCTTCTGTTTTGTTCATCTATTTACTTGTTATTTATTTTTGGAAAAGGCGGAAGATGTTCAAAGGAGGTGGTTCCCGCGTCGGAGAAACAGATTAAAAGTGGAAATTCATTGAAGTTGATCAAATAGAAGGCTTGAATTTTCCAATCCATACTGGAAATTTCTTCTGGGTGACTGGTTTAGGTGCACATTCTTTCTTTTTTTCAGTTTGTTTAATTTGAATTGTTTTGCTTTGGAGTCTCAATTTTCAGCTACAGTTAATTAATGTACTAAACAACTGTAGCACTTCTCGTAATTACCGACCATATCTTGACCAATTGGCCTATAATATATGTTTTTATGTTAATTAAGTACTGACGATACATCTTTGGTTCAGTTTAAGAATAAAAAAATCATAATCAGTTAAATTAATATAGTTTTTATATGAAGGGCCTGATTATGAACATTCTTTTGCTCCTTCTATCCCTCTTAGTAGATATAAATATATTGGAAAAATAGTAGTTGAGAATTCATATTTGGTTCATGAGAAACATGGGAATATGCAGCTCATGCGAGCCAAGGTCATTGCCGGTTGACCCGATGACGTCGAAGCTGATCCTCCGGGACGGAAACCTCCAGGAGGTCCCGTACCCGGTCAAGGTGTCGCAGCTGCTGCTCCACCTTCCCAACAACAGCAATATGGACCACACAAGCAGCTTCTTCATCTGCAACTCCGACGACATGGACTTTGATGACTTCTTGTCAGCGGTTGGGGGAGACGAGGAGCTCCAGCCTGGTCAGCTCTACTTCGAGCTGCCCACGAGCTGGCTCTCAAGGCGGCTCCAGGCGGAGGATATGGCTTCCTTGGCTGTCAAGGCAAGTGTGGCTCTCAAGGCTAACATGAGTGATGGAGGGAGGTGTTTTGGATGCGGGTGTGGGCTCAAGAGGAAGGTGGGTTCGGGAATTGTTCCGGTGGTGTTTGCAAGCAAGATGAAGGAGGAGAGTGGTGGTGCAGCGGTGGCTATTGGTGGTGGTGATGATGAAAGAGAAGCTATGTTAAGGAGGAGGAGAAGGAGAAGTAGGTTCAGTTCAAATTTGGGTGTCATTTTGGAGGAGTGAATAATTGAGGATGCAAATTAACAGGTGATGATGTCTAGTGCCATATGTTATTAATTCAAGAGTTCATTTTTGTATAGTTTGTTTATTCACTAAATAGGGAAACATCTTTTTAGCCGTTGACCCTTTCTTTGGTTGCAAGAAAGAAAGATGATTTTGGTCTTCTGCCTGTTCTGTCTTCATTTTATCTCCATAGTTGCAAACCAAAAAGTAATGTCAAACCAAATTTTATTGAAGTAATTACAAGGATCATATCTTGACATTACAGTAGAAGATGAATTGTTCTTGTTCTTAAAAAAAAAGCTTATGATTGAGGTTTCATTTCTTCCTTGATGGCTGCAACCAGCTGATCATAAGCTTCTCCCCAAGCACCCTTCATCTCCGGCGACCACATCTCCGGCACTGCATCTTTAATAGTTTCCAGTAATGCAAACTTGGTGACCTATACAATAAACGTACACGATCCAACAATCTAAGGCACAACCATTTCAAGTAAATAAGGGGTAAGGAAAAAAAAAACAAGAAGTTGCTTTGTTACCTCATAATGTTCATCCACAACACCGTATTTGAAGTGGGTAGCTCCTAAATCTTTCAGTCTCGAGTCTTTCACAGTAACTTTGCCAGCTTTCCGGAGTTGCACTGCCGATTCACACGTCTGCCATTATAGATCATAAAAGATGAATGAAACTCGGTGGCAAAATTGGGTACAGACAAACAAGCTGTGTTGTGCTCTAAATTGAGTTTCTTTAAGTAGAATTCAGTTTGAGATATGCTATGAACAATGCTTGTAACTCCTCAAATTTAGTGTATACAACAGATCTAAACTTAAACAATCAAGAACCTAACATTCGGCCGTGATAATGAAAAGTGGGTTCAAAGATGGAAAATAGACTGACCATAACAAAGACAGTGGTGGCATGGGGTTTGAGCTGGGGGTTCTCCTCCACAGGAACATCCGAATCTCTCAAAAACGAGAACAGCTTCTTTGCAGATGGAGCAATCTCAAAGATCCTGAAAATTCAACCCAACAACATTTTTCCCAGATCAAGATCAAAATTTCTATTACTTCTTTTTCTCTCTCCTCACTCTCTTTACAGAAGTTCACTTGAGAATAAGAAAAAATATTGCCAAACCGCAAACCCATATGTTTAATATATAGCCAAAAAAGTTCTTTCACGGAAAAGAATTGATAACCTCAAGAAGAATTTAACACCCAATTCTCCAGCATTCTTCTTCATCGAACCCCATGACTTGACCACCAGAGCTTCCTGCTCTTCAGTAAAAGCTCTCACTTCAAATCTTCGGCTCCTCCCCACACCTTGATACACACATTTCACAAACATAACATAAATGACCACGATTACCTTACAAAAGAACTTGTTCATGAGAAAGAGAGAGAAATTTACTAGTAACATGCTTTGGAGCTCTGCAAATGAGCCCCTTCAATGATCCCTCTCTCCTGACCCATGACAATTTTGTGGATCGCTGATCCAATATTCTTGGATCAGATCTGTGGATACCTCCTGCTGTTACAACAAGATGATCAAGAAGAAGTAAAAAAGAAGGTAAAAACTAAAACAGAAACAGAATAGTACAAATCACAAACCAGTAGGGAGGATCATAGTGACTTTAGAAGCTGGAGTAATGATGTTCATGATATTCATTGATAGTAGTTGAGAAAGATTATGATATGTGCAGGTCAGGACAGGATATATATAGAGGAAATACAGAAAGCAAAAAGATTTTAAAACTTTGACTAACCTTTCAAGGCTTGTGGAGCTGCATGAAATTAATATTCTATTTTGGTGCATCTACTTAAAAAGCCTAAAACCATGGGTGCTGAGGTGAGCGGAAAAAATGGTTTTGGATTCTTCCATAAACTCCTGTAATGTGGTTCCCCAACAAAGCCCAGTTAGGGCACCTCCAAGAGAAATGGAAGCCCAGCAAATCCAAACCCCAACCCATCTGCAAAAAAAAAAAAAAAAACCTAATGACAATACAAGGAAAACCAAACTGAATCAAGGAGCAAGAAAGTAGTTGAGCCAAACAATCCATCACAGATTATATGCTCTTTTTATTTCTTTCCAAAGATCACCAGATATGAAACTTGAAACTCAGCGATTATTGGATTTTGGATCAGATCTTTTCACTCTTCACATTAGAAAGCATACAAGATTAACTCGCTTCGCACAATCAGACCACTACTTAGTGAATGATCTTAACAACCGTAGGGCAGTAAGAATGTTTAGATACATGATACTAGAAAGAAACGAGATATACAAAATAGATGAGATCAGATGCTAGGTTAACCACACCCATAATTTACATCTGGATCTGTGACAACAGACTCAAATGGAACCTCCACTCTCTCTTTCACAAGGCATCGAGCTTCTCCATTTTCCACCACCAACACTTTGCCAGGAGGGCACTGAAGAGTAGATCTTTTTTCTTCAATTGCTGGCTGTTGAGACAAACGTATAATCTTGGGAGGGGTATTGTTCATTCTAACTCTAGGCCCATAACCGGCCAAGTTTAACAAAGTTATAACACCAATGGTTAGCATGGCCTTGGCTGCCACATTTATGAGAAATCCGAACCCTTTCCCCGAGCTTTTGGAATCGGATTGCTTTGGATTGCTATTTGGTTCACTTAAACTCGTCTTCATTCCATTTTCTACAATTTTACGTGCTGAAGGGAATTCCGACAGAAAGCCATTATCCATGGACAATGAGTGTGGTGGGCGGCTTGGGTACGGAGGAAGCAAAAGATCGTTGTTGTACTCTACTGTTTCACCAGCAAAAGATTTGGCCTCGTGTATCACTGCTAATTCCTTCCCCTTGTAATCCTTGATCTTCTCAAGTAACATCTTGCGGCTGTAATCAATCTCAGAAAGGGCAGTTTCCCTTTCGTAGCGTTGCCTTTGTTGCAGATTCTGGGCATAAAAATAAAATAAAATAATTAATAAAAGTCACAAACCACTCTGTATTTTATATTATTCTAATGAACCTAATTTTCCTCCAAAAACTTTATTATAAAACCTTCAGAATCCAGTAACATTTTTTATATTAGATATTCCTTTAGCAATAAATATAAAGTATATAATCAAATAATAAATACACTGCACTGAAAAAGAGCAATCAATAACTGTTGCTTCATCTTTCCAAAGTCTACTTAAGCGATCTAGAAGTTATAACATTTATATGCATGCCTACAAGAGCATGGGTCAACATGGAACCGCTAAATCATTGGTTTTTGATAAATAATATCAGGGCAACCTATGTAGTAGTTAATCTATCATAAGTGACAAAAAATCGACTTATTAATGCTTCCCCGAAATCTACTTGGCACTTGCATCAGGCATGGTTTGCTCGATAAGGATACTTATTAAGAGTTGTTTTCCACATAAATATGCCACACGGCCAATTCTTAGCCACAGAGTTCATTGTGCATTCAGGTTTCCTACTATACTTATTATGAATAGTCCATAAAGATTAGAAAAAATTCAGGAGGTCCAGAAATGTAGAACTCAAAAGCTACACAAACCAGATAAGAAAGCAAGAAGAAAGAAAAGAGCACAAAATATGAAACTAAAGTGTATGTAATGAAAATAGTGGAGAGTGCTTCACAAACCATTTCAAATTAACATATTGAAATAAATAATAAGAAAACATGGATAATCACATATTGGATGGGAGGAGGCCTATTAATTTTTATTTTATTTTATGGATTCCCTCATTTCACTGATTTGGAATCCATCTGAGGTCTTTTGCTATTCCTTAGAGGAAATAAAATCATTAAGTGTCAAAAAAGTATTCTGTCAAAACAACAAAGCATGTAAGAGTAACTATCCCATTCTCAAGTATCGCAACAAAACTGCTCTTGACTAAGAACAAAGGACATAAAAGATCAACAAATACCAAATGGCTTTCTTCATACTTCACCAATACCATGTAAATATTAAGATTGAATGTGTTTGAGGTTTAAATGGTATCATGTACAATACATGAGCAATAGTGCATGTGTCTCTAAACTCCACCCACCTCTTGTGTTGATTAACAATCACTGATCTTTCAAAGGTGAAAAAATCAATAAAACCAATGAACATCCAGTCAGGTCAAACAACAAGTTCTCAAACCACTAATGATTAAATCATCCACCTTTTAGATGAAACAAATATAAGGGGGTCAGTCTAAATCAGCAAGTCTTATCCCCTTCAAAAGGAAAAACAAATGTTCATAATTCCTAAGAATACCAAAACAACTTCAACTCTCTCAGTCTCTATTTGCCTCAAGAAATGAAACTAAAGAAAATTGCAAATAGAAGCTTAAATCAAATGCAGTAATTTGTACACTTTCAAAGCTGTCAACAATTCGGGGCTCTCCAAGGAGTTCTGCCACCAACAGATGATAAGGGTTGTTCAGGGTGATAACAGAACAAAATCTTGAATCCCCATTTTGACACCACAGTTCCATATACACAACCAAACATTAAATCAAAGCAACCCAATTCCTCCTGATAACTAACCAAAACAAAATTGACCCACAAGCTTAAATCACATGCAGCGCAGCAGCGGTATACATGCATATATGAGTTAAGCTACCAAAAGAAGATTTAGCATATACAACAGAACAAACCCTTTATCACCCTCTTGATACTACATTCACATTACACACATCTAAAGATTTTAGCTTCCGACTCATGACACCAAGTAGCAAGCAAAGCAAAAGTGAAGGGATTGAGGGTAAAAACCTGCAAAGCAGAGAGCTGGGTTTCAAGCGATTCAAGGGCATCGCAGATATTCAAAAGGGTTTCATCTCCATCATCTTCCTCTTCATCCTCGGCCTCTTTCATGCCATTCACCTTCCCATTTTCTAGTGGATGCTGTTGCAGTGATGGGTCTTCTTCACTCTGGGACTGGACAGTGGCTTTGTGGATGCAAGTGTGGATCTTCAAACGGAGCTCGGTGGCTCTGGCCAACACTAGCCCTATACCCTCCTCTTCCATGTTTTCTTGATCTGAACTGGGTTTGGTTGAGAATAAAAATGAGGTTTTTAAGGGTTTAGAAGGTGAGGTTTTGTTTGAGAGTTGCACTTCTCCTCCTTCTGTATCTTTCAAGGGAAAAGCCAAAATACAATTTTGGTGTATATAAAGCATTTAAGTGATTCTGGTGCTATCTCTGTGGATGACTTGCTCTTCCTTTCCCTATCTAACCATTTTTTTTTTAATTAATTATTTATAAAAGAACTAAATTTATTCTTTGAATTTTATTTTAATTCAAAATCGTCTTTGAACTTTGGTGTTCATAAACTTTTTTGAAAATACAAAATAAATTTTAAACATTTAATTTGATCCCTAAGCTTTCAAACATGAAAGATAATAGTTATCTTGCTATTGTTCAGGCACAAAGATAACACTAATGATATTCTTTCCTAACACTAATTAAGATACTTTACATCACAAACAAAGATCCAGTTTACATACGTATCATCTGAAACACATCTCTAGCTTTTCTCAATTGCCATGAAAATTTCAAACAAAACTGGGAAGGCAACTGTATCATAACCTTTCCAAGGCCTCATACAATGCAACTTTCACTTCCCATTAGTCTTTTTCCCAAACCAGCAACTTCAGTACAATCAAGCTCCATGATCTTCTGCTGATTTGTTGATCATCATTCTTCGAAGAAAGACGCGAGTTTAGGTACCTAAATCATGATAATTCTCTTGACAGCAGAAACCGAAAAGAGAAGTTGTGAGGGATCCACTCAATGCTCTTCCAAACTTTCCTATGTTGACAAGGCTGGATGTTCTTTTGCCTCCAAGATCTAGGCATAAACTGCTCAATCATCTCCACCAAACCAGCAGGGCACAAACCTGAATCCTTGGCAAAAGATTCCACAATCTTTGGTAAAAGAATTTTATGTTCCTTTTGTGAACTTATGGTTGATCCAATGTACTCTTCTTTAGCAATTTGTAGCTCCAAGAAAACGTTTCCGGGTCTGTATATACGAACCTGTAGAGACAATCTAATTCTATCAGAAAAGAGAAACAATATCTAGTTTTCTACAATATGATCATTAAGGTCATGTGCGTACAGCAGGGTCAGAATGGCTTCCTGAACATAATGCAAAATGTAAAAGTGGTTCCGGGTTCTCAATTGCGTATGATCTCCTTACATCTCTAGCCTTAAACTTTGTCTTCGGAGCAAACAACAAACGCAACCACTACAAGCACAAGTCAACTAAATCAGCATCAGCAATGCAACCAGAAAATGAATCGTTACGTGTGAAGTTTCAAAGGAATGAAATTTACTTGTCCTGGACGGGGCATTCTGCAACCTAGAATAGAGCTTTGTATCATGTTGACGCTGATGTTGTGGCCTCCCACATTATATGCAGCCTGGAACATCCGAGGAATTGTAAATACAAAGTTACAGACCATCTTGTAATATACCATGAAACAACTAGAAAAGCTCTTTTCAGTTTTTACCTTCAGTAGTAAAGCTGTTCTCTTCAGATTGTTTTGTGGAATCCCATAAACCAAAAATGCCTGCAAGACAAGAAACAAGAAAAGACTATCATTTGTGTGCATATTCACAGCAAGATCACAAAATCCAAATGAGAAAGCAAGACATGTTTGTTTTTAGATTTAGAGCTAGTACATGCATCACTAGTGCATTGTGCAGATTAATCCAGAAAGCAAGCCTCTCCTCATGTTTCATCCTTCTTGGATCAACTTCCTCCAAACGATAAACAAGTGACCTATTCAGACAAGTAGCATTTTTGCATTTCATTTCCAAACATGATAAATGTGACATATATATGTATACAGATTCCAGATCAAAACTCACCGAAAATGTTGTAGCATGTGTTCAATATCTTTTAACTTGTTACTCTCTCTACAAATCCCGTAAACCTTTACCAACGCGCAGTATGGTCCACTGAATTCTTTGGAGTCCACTGTTTGTGAAGGGTTGTCACAATGAGAACCAAAGGATGAAAATCTCCTGCTGCTTGGGCTCCATCTTTCCCTCTGATCTTGAAAAAAGAACTCGTTCGTTGATGATGATAATGAAGTTGGAGAGGAAGGACCTTCATTATTGAACAAAGGTGGGTCTGCAAGTTTACAATATATGGATGACACGCACTTGATCATTTCTTCTGAAAGCCAGTTTGGTGTCTCACGAACATGATCGGATTCAAAGGTTCCAAGATGATCTCCCAGACTAATGCTATATGACTTAGGACATTGAGATTGCTGGAGGACAACAATGAAGGCAAGACATTAGAGATATGGCGACGAAACTAATGGCCTGAAGATATTTAGCTCAATTAGTTACCTCCAGCATTGACAATGGCAAGGAATGATATGCGTCGACAGCTTTATCTAGAAATTCCCTTGAAGGAGTAGCTCTAGGCAAACACATTGAACGCTGAGATAGTGACGAGTGGCTCCTGTGAATGCTGGAATCAAATAGCTTCTGTGACCCCCAAATGTCATTGCATTCCTTTCGTTGATTGACAATCGAATCTTGAGGTGACATGAGGTGTCCAGAGTGGAAAACAAAATCATCTGTCTCTGATGTCATGTCCTGTTCTTGAACTCCAAAACATGTCTCCTCTTGAGAGATTGGACTTGGTTTCATTCCTTCGTCTATTGTTGATAAGGAAAAGCACTGTCGATCAAATGTTTTCCTGTACATAGAGAGAAGATATCGTTCTAAATAACCAACTTCCAACTCCAGTTCTGCAATGTCTTTGATCAGTTCCATGGCATCCTGAATTTGTAAAAAAAAAAAAAGGTATCAAAATGGTTGCAAAAAGCAAGATATTTGACTAATTTGAGATAGTAACAACTCATTGGAAACAAGAAACCAAGGATAGAGTTACCTTAGGAATTGAGTTTTCATTTGTGGCAATAAGAGAGAAAGGCCTATTAGTTAGTGCCCTCTCTAATGCGTGCCGTACCAAAATTTGTTCCTTTAATCTCTTTTGAAGGTCAAGAATCTGCAGAAGTGAGATGGAGTATTCTTATATCAGCATCCATGGATACCCATTATTCTAATATCAGCATCAATCTTGGCTTCTTATTTACACAAACACTCTATTTTCACAATGACCCTATAGTTTTTTTTTAGAAGCACTTTCCTATGATCTTAAGTCATGATGTATGTATTTCACATGATGAAATGACATAGATCTATAAGTTGACATTTACCTCTTTCACAGAATCTTGAAGAACCTCCATTTCAAGGTATTGGTTCCTCTTCGCTTCGACACAACCCTTCTGCTGTCCCATATCCTTTTAAGAGACAATCTATGAGCAAACACTTGACAAATTCTAAAACTATCTCAAAGTTGAAGGCTTAATGAGCATAACAAGGACATGAATTATCCTTACCAACTTTTGTCGATAAGAAGCTTGGTGGCTGTTTAATTTATCTTCCTCGATCTTTCTCTTCACAGGACCATAGTCCACACTGAAAACAAATGAAATGCAGCATATAAGATTTTGGAAGAACAGTCTATTAAGAGAACATGACTCCACCATTCATATAGGATTGAGATTTGATGAAAGGCAAAAGAAGATTGGCTCTTTGCATATATTAGAACTTCGACAAATTCGGGTAATTGTGTGATTCCTAACAAAAACCCTCTCCATAACTTTTCAAGATTATTCACAGAGGCAAATCATCAAACAACTGGTGGACAAGATTGCAGCAGCTCCAGTACTCATACACTAAAAAACCAGTACCCAGAAACCATACACAACATTACGTTTCTGTTCAAGCAAACCATCAATAAGCTACAAAGGATGGAAGTAACCCAAACAATGATGAACCATGAATGAGAAATTTGTGATCCCTACCTCTTGGAGCGTCTGTGCCTTGAATCTGAAACTTCCATGAACCTCAGCATTGGCTTCAAACCCGAGGCCAGACACTTTAATTCATTCATTTGCATCAAAGATAGTACAAGTCAGAGCATTAAATTGCATCAAACACATCCAAAAACAAAACACTGATCATAAACAAACACAGCACAGCATCACTGTGATAGGAACAATAGTTTAAGAAATTAAGACCACTCACCAGATGGGTTTTTGATAATATGAGTGGTTCAAGAAACCAATTGGGTTTTCTGATGTGTAAATTTTAGACCCAAAAACAAAACCATGTTCTTTATTTGTAAGCACCTATGGCATTCACAAGGTTAATAGCAGTGCCAAAAAGGGATTGGAAAGCAAAGATGCCACCTTTGAAGCTTTTGCAATGGTGGGCTTTTTTGGCATTTGCATTAAAAGAAGGAAATGGGATTTGTTGGTGTGGTGGCTTTTGATTGAAGAAAGTTACAGTGTGTGTAGCTCAGCCATATCTGTGGAACAATGGGACAAAAAAACATGGAGGGTAGAGCAGGTAGCTACTACTAAAAAAGTATTGTATAAAATATTAAGCAAGAGCCAATCTAGCTCATGAGTTCTTGACTTGCATTTGCAGAAAAGAACCTTCTTTTTTTTTTCATTTATTTATGTGTCACCAATATTGATACAATATTAAACTTGAATATTTTAGTAATTCTTGAAGTGGAATCAACTTATAAGATTTTTCCTTGAATTGAAACAAAAATATACTCTTTCCTATCAAATCTTTGAATTTTGTGATTGAGTATTTGATTACCCTCTAATGTATTTTATTAGACAATTTTCTTTAAAAAAATGTTGAAAGTGGATGGCTTGGTGGTGCATAGGACATATTGTACAAAGCTTAAAAAAGGAGCACTTCGACATGAAAAAAGGGCAAAATCTAAAAAGGGCTGAAAGATGAATGTAAAAAATAAGACACATTAATATTATAGATGATTGATATGTCTATAAAGTTTGTGTGGTGTGAATTTGGTGGTTATGGTCATGGTCATGCATGCAATTTCATTCCTTTTTGTCTAAGTTATATTCTGTTTGTAAAAGAGTCTAATTCTATCAAAGCAAAAGCATTTTACCCTTTCTTTTTCATCTTTATAAACATGCTAATGTGTTATCTTCTCCTTTTGTTTCTCATCATGAAAAGTCAAAGCCCATAATATCGCAACAGTTTGAATATTTAGTAATATATGATCGATAAGTTTATCAAACATCAATTTCATTCGTTTCGTACAGTATATGTATAATTTTTCTGTATTCTCTGGCTCATTGTGATTATCTTACACGATAACTTTTTCAAAACAGGACTAATAAATGTCATGAGTTCAAATTCCTAAAGCAACAACAATTCCAACCAACGTATCAATTAATTGGTAGAAGTTGTTCTAATTTAGCATAGTCTTCAGTTTCAGCAAAGTAGTTGCTTTAGAACTTGATAAGATAAGATTTATAGTTCTTGTGGTCCTTCTTTACTCGAATAAAGATTAGACTAGATATAGTATTTCTTAAAAGTG
Source organism: Pelargonium cotyledonis (assembly GCA_036897625.1). Lineage (NCBI taxonomy): Eukaryota > Viridiplantae > Streptophyta > Magnoliopsida > Geraniales > Geraniaceae > Pelargonium > Pelargonium cotyledonis. The sequence continues at coordinate 202 of JAYMTA010003414.1, read as the reverse complement.
TTAAGCTTGTACTGATCATGGGTCTACTCTGAATACCTCAAACAAAGAAGTTTAGGCCTTGTTTGTTTTGACTGAATGACCTCCGTTAAGTCACGGTAAGTTTCGTTAAGTTGGTGATGAAAACTTTAAGGAGCTGAAAGTTGGTGGTCCATTAAGGAGTTGAAAGTCAGTTATGTTTGGTAAATGACTGACTGAATATGCC
>JAYMTA010003413.1:0-14292 GCA_036897625.1 Pelargonium cotyledonis | reverse complement strand
TGTTTTTTTGGCCCCCCTTCCTGCCCAGCCAATGTGAGACACATCATTAACTCAAACAAAACATACACTAACGTAGAGGCAACACAAACAAGCATATTCTCAACACTAAACTAGATTCAATACTATTTTATTAGGGAATGGCTCTAAACCGCTACCTATAGCTGGTAAACAGATCCGGGCCCAGATCATCAAATAGCTTGTTAATCATGTAAACATTCTTATGGCTTCGCACCTTTGGCTCGAGCCTGGCTGGCTAGGCCTGATTCCCGCCCTCAGACCATCACTAGTCCGACCTGAAAATCCCGGATCTGGACTGACAAAAAAGGGGCTGGATAAGCATTTTTTGGCCCATTTGTCTGCTCTAGCTATAAATGGATAAGCATTTTTTGGCCCATTTGTCTAACAAATCCCTATGGTCGAGAGGGCTCAACATCTTTAGAGGCTTAACTGAATTTTTCAAATGAGACATTTTGAAAATAAAAGCAGTTGAGCACTATGATCAGAAACAGATGCAAAGAGAGGCTTGTGGGGCAGTTGCCCCCACTAAATTATTTTCTTCCTCTAAATACATCTAATATTTAATTATAGAAAATTTCATATTTGTCCCTAATATTTGATGAAACAAGAATAATCCAATGATATAATACCAATTATGCCAGTGGGTATTGTATTAGCATTATTAGCAAGTGATGTTATATCAATAGGCTAATGCTATCCACTGACTTGGAAAAGATTAAACAAATATTTGTTGGAGATGTGGTCAAAAATCACTCTCACAGTATATTGTGCATTGAAGATGGAGGATGAGTGGTGCAAAATTGACGGAACAGTTACGTCCGTTACAAATCTTTATTTCAGTAATAAATTAGCAGTTACTTATCATTTATGCTAGTGGTTATTGATAGCTTAATTATAGGAGTTACACTAGCTAATGTTTATCTTTACATAGTTGTATTTTTGTGTTTTGTAGTATGCTCAAAAATATATGCTGAAAATCAATGAGAATCATTTAGCAAAGTATTCTCAAATTTCTTTAGTCACTCTCATTTGAATTTGTGTCTATCAGTTTCTCCATTACTTGTCTACGATTCCGCTGTGCGCCAAACAATATTAGCCTTACTAGCTTCCAAACCAGAGTAATCAGATTGAAATAGACATGGAAACAGAATTCAGGTCTTTAACAAGCTGGTGGCCATAATGTTTTGCTATTTGTTAAAATATGTATAAAATGTTCAACTGAAATATATTTTCGGTCAATTAGTTTGCCCCCACAAAACAAAAACTCTATATCTGTCCCTGACTATGATAAACTCTTTAACTTTTTACTAATAGAAGGTTGTCCTAGAGCCCATCTATTGGCTAAACTAGGGAGGAAAGAGTATAAAGAAAGGATCATTGGGGAAAGTCAGAGCTACAGTAGACGGCTCTTCTTGTGAGCTCTCTCTGTTGTTGCTATTGAACCTTCAGCAGATATAGATTCTAAGCTGTTGCAATATCAGCAAACAAACAAGTTGGCTTTGCTGATAAATGTCTCAATTTATTTACATTATGTTGGGTTCCTTGTTAGAGATTTATTATTACTATTATTGAAATTACATGCTTCTGAAATCAGGCAACAGCAGAAACAATGGGAAGCCTACCACAGAATGGTGTATTGAATTTGAAGCAGCTGCCTAGACATGGTGATCTATTCCGAGTGCCCAATATGAAGATGGTGATCAAGAATCCGGAGAAGCATATGGTTCATAGCAGAAGCAGAAGATTACACATTTTTGCAGGTACATGGCACAAGTATTATGTTATGTTTAGAGTGGTGAAATGAAATGAAATGAAAGAGAGAGTTTATTTGAACTTTATTTGTTTTGGATATTTGGAAAGGGTAACTTTTGCACTTTTTGAACTGTTATCTCTTATAGATTCAGTTTCTGTTCTGTTGTTTTTTAAAAATGTGTGTTTTTTTTTCAAACTTGAATTGAATGGAATTATAGTCTTACACCCCAGCTGAGGTTCTAAAGTCAAAGACTTCCAAAAATTTCAGATTTTGCTGAAATTCAGATTTTCTATTTCCTGATTTCTCTAACTTTCTTCTGATTCTAGTTTAGCTAACTGTTAACTATCATATTTATGGTCCTTTTCTTCTTATGAACAATTTACCTCAAACTATAGCATACCAAACAAAAGAAGAGTAATTTAAAATATATAAAAAATTCAAGATTTTGGCACAAGAATTTTGAAATGAGTTAGTGCTAAAATCATTATAGGATTGTAAAACGACAATTTCTCCTGCCCAAGGTTAAATTTTTCTTCCTGAAGTAGGATAGAGATTAATATAATTTCGCCTGTCCAAGTTTTCCATGAAAAAAGTGCAGATCAGATTGGACAACCCGTACCTCTTTGCGGATCGGATTAGGTGTTGTTAACTTCAACAAATCAAAACCAAACCGAAACCCGAATTGCCACCTATAACTCCAACATAGTATTTCCTATCATTATTTTTAAAAATGCATCTCTTATCTAATGTGCTTATTCCAAATTATTTTTGGTTGCTAATGCGTAGAGATGAAGATGGGAAGTTATGGTTCAGTTTTGAAGAAAGCTGGAGATAAACACACTACAGGGTCGCAAGTAAAGACAATGGCAGTGAAGAGTATGGAGCAGCAGATGACACTCATTTTGGAACAAAGTGATTATATGTTTATTTATTTTGGTTACTTTTGGTACAATTTACTAAATACTGCTCACCCAATTCACTTAAATTACAACTTTATTTTTTTAAAATGGTACATTTTTCAATATTTTACCGTTAATTCTGGTTCAATCGTTCGGTCTCGTGTAATTTAGTCCGGTCCCGGACTTCAGAGTTTCCCAGTTCTGGTCTGGCCTGGTCTTAGTTGGTTCAACACCCCTTCATATGACGGTTGTTACAGAAGTTCTCATCTATATATTCTGATACTTTTGTTTCACTAGGTCACTGCAATTAGAATGCTACCTTTATGCTACAACAATATTGAAGTTTCTAGAGGTCCAATTAAATTACAGTCTGGTAAGTTGATTACTCTGTTGTGTGTAGTCATTTCATTTCATAGGATTGTTACTTTATTGATATTGATCCTTAATTTTCAACAAATACGTATCACTAATATCATTGTCTTACCATTATATGAATACACTTTGATGTTGAGTATGTAGAGTCTGATGGTTTGTTGACCGAGTCATTGGTGGGAGTCCGAGGGATCAGCGCCTTGGTGGGAGTCTGATGGTTCTTTCATTTATGTAAACTAGGCATGTTGGGCTAAGCGGTTGATGCGTTTTGAATTTCCTTTGAGGGCTCAAGTTCGAGCCTCCATGCAAACGGTATGGGATGGGATTTATGGGGTTAAGAGGAGAACTAACAACTAACAGGGTGACGCCCCCCAAACAGGGAGGTGAGAAACACTGGCTTTTATAGGACTGTTGTCCCGTCGCTTATCCAAAAAAAAAAAAGTAAACTAGAACCATGCAAAAAATTCTATGTACTGTAAGACTATAAGTTGGGAGCGCTTAGTTGCACAAAGTTACGAAAACAGTGAAAATAGTGTAAACTGAATATAAAACGCCTATGACATTTCTTTTTTCACAATTTAATCACTCTTCTTACAGTTCTTCTGGACATTTTCATTGTCAATGTACATTATTTTCATTAACTTTTTGTACTTAGTTGTTCCCTTTCTAAAATAGGACACCTGGCTTTTTCTATCCAATTATAGCATATGCAGAAAAAGAATTTGATAGTTTTTTTCAAAGCAAAAAAAGACTAATATTGCATCTGCTTTTGTTTTAGGACTATCTTGTTATATTCATATACATTATATCTGATTAATGTGTGTTCTCTTTCAGCTGTTACTCTTAGAATATATAACCAAACAAATACAATGTCTGCTGTATATGGCGCTTTCTTCAAATACACCAGTCTATTGAAGTCCAAGGTACAGATTTTCATTTTTTTTTAACTTTTTAATTTTTTTTTTGGTACTCACTTGCATCTCTCCCATTATATGCATATTGAAACATGTATTTAATATTGTATCTGTCCTAAAAATCTTCTTGAGTACACTCTTCATCTAACAATCAAATGTCTATTTTAGTTTCTTAACCGAAATCTTTATCGTACTTAAGTTGATAGTTGAAGACCCAATTGTAGTTTTATATATGGTTAAATCTTTGTGTACCTATGAACTGATCAAATGTACAAGTGTTAGCCTATGAATTTATTTTTTTAATCTTTGCACCCTCTGCGGGTAAAACTGTGGTTTAGTCCCTAGAGTTGGTTGAGAACGCTTATAGACCTGTAAAATGACATTTTGCCCTTCATTTCACTTCAAAATTTTCAAATAACTTAATGATGTGTTGGTGACTTTAAATGTATAGCTCCATAGTCGTAATGTCCCGAAATTTGTTTAGACATGGTATCAACCCATTCAGGTATAGGTGCATGCATATGTCGGTGAAGTTCCAAAACTCCATTTTTTTTTTTTTTCAAAACACCTTAGTTATCTGTGACCCTATAAAGTTGTATCGAGAGAATTTTTGAGATTCTACAATGTGTCTTGAATCATGATAATTTTGAACTTCGGCCATTATAGGTTAAAAATGACGATCCTAATGCCATAGAAACATTGAGAAGGCTTGAGGCGATTCAGAAAATTTGTAAAGACTCGGGCAACAAGCTATAGGTTTGTCTATATTTTATGAGCTAGCAATATACAATATCCGCCTCGAAGAGCCTTGATGATATTATTGTTTTGTACCCTCTTTGATTATATTGCAAATCGTTGTATTCACTACTAGATTGTATGGTTTTTGCATATTCTGCATACCGAATGTAGAACTACTATTACCAGTTGTGTAAACCAAGCTGTTTTTATTACTTTGGAGCAAGAATTGCATTCATAATAAGCTCATGCTATTTCCCTCGGAACTATTGCTTATGATAATGTCTTTGTTTATTTTTATCTCTGTATAATAAATAGTTGAAGACTTGATTATAGTTGTATACTTCAACATATATTTGATGTCCAGTTTATGTTGTGCACATTCTAAAGCTTGCATATTTGAAGTAACAATATCTGTATTGCATATGGCAAAACTATGAATTTTCAGAAGAAAAAAGAAGTTGTGATAAAATGATGCGACCTTTCTTGGGAAGATGACTGTTGAATAACAGTTATGGTTAAACCCCAGTTCTCAACAATTTAGAAAGTTTTGAATGTAAGCTGAAACGGCAAAGAAGCTGTGCATAAGTTATTTATGATTGTAGGACTGACCAGTGAGTAGTGCCATGACATGACTGCATAAGCTCCAAGGACATGGAACTGCTCCTTTTCATTTTCAGTTGCTTGCTAGGTCTTATTGCTTTGTATTTGTCTTATTCTTCAATTTGATCTATTCCTGATAATAATCAGAAGGAAATTGTACCTGAGATTGCTTCACACTCTATTTATGGAAGATGAATTGAAAACACAGAAATTTCTTGATACCTGTCTTTCTAATTTGTTTGAAACTGTCGCCGGAAATAGCAAAAGATCTGGAGAGCTTTAACGTACCTCTGGTCTGCGATGAGCTTGGATCATGAAGGTTTCTGATTGTAGTGAATTTACTCTTCTGGGGCACTGATGATTATGTATTTGAAAATTTGCATTTATTTTTTTTGTTATATAATATGTAACACTATTCTCTTTTTAATTTGTCTTCAAAAAAAAAAAAAATCCAATGATGATCGGACATAAATTTTGAATTCAATTTATGTAATATGAAGATGTAGACATTTCAAGATACACGTCTTCCTAATTTGTTTGTAACTATTGATGAAAATAGCAAAAGTTTTGGACAGTTATGTAGTTTCAAGAACTCTACTTCTGCTCTTCCATGAGCTTGGATTGAGGAGATTCTGATTCTACTGAATTTGTTGTGTAGTGATGGAAATGTAGTTGAAGATTTACCTAAACACTGTCATATGACTGTGGATTTGTTTAGGATTAATCACAAATTAAGCAGAATTAGACCAGACTGGTCTATGCTGTCTAAATTACCAGCAGAACTTTTTTTTTTTTTTTGCTTTGGTTATTGCTTAATTGCTAGTGTTACTTGAATTGAACAGATCCAATTGTGCATTAGTGGACATGACTAGTTACAAATTTGGAACAAAATTATTGGTAGATGAACCGTTTCAGAACATCATACTTATGATATTGATTAAGTACTGTTTATCTATGGGAATTGAAGCATTGGCTAGGTTTATGCTACTACAGCAATTAAGTTTTCATTGAGATTGAGCTGCGGTTAGAGGTGAAGTGTGATATCCTTGATGTAGCCGTTAGAATCTTGGAAGTTCCATTTTAGAGTTTCAGGAATCATATTTGGTTTATTTGATGCAAGAATTGTAATCATTTACAGCTTTATATACTTATTGACTATAGCTTGTAAAGCTTTTATTATATTCTAACGATGAATGTTATTTGTTAGATTGCTAAGTTGTTGAACCTATGTTATCATTCATGCCATTGAAATTGCTTCTATTTGAAGATATATTAAAGATTGTGTTACCGGTTTAGTCCTATGATTGCTGACCTTTAGTTTAATTATTTCCAGGTCTCTTCTTGGGAAATTTGGTGTGAAGAAGAAGAGAAATCTCTAATAGTTTGTGGTGCTTGCTTTGATTGTGCGGTACATTCTAGTCCAAGGTACACTTGCCCTTTAAACTTTTTATTTGTGGAACTCTTCGTTTCATCTCCTCGTGTAGATGTGAAATTTGCTGGAGAATACACTTGTTCATTTTCTGATGATATTGAGACAAAACAATGATTACTTTGATTACTATTAGATAAAGATAGCATCATATAATATTTAATCAAATTTCGAATTGGAATTGGAGGGGTGTGCCAGGTCTGTGCAGTAGTGCAACGCATAGGCGACACTTGAGAGCCCTGGTAGCAAGCTACTGTAATGGACCCACCCCCGAAAAGAATTAATTTAATATCATGGGGCCAATGGCCCACGTATCAGATATTGAACTGATAAGAACAAATACTACACTTGATCTTAGCCAAAAGGCCGAGAAAGGTATGGATTGTCCATTGTCATACTCTTCCTTTTGTTCTCGTGCTTCTTTTGTCCACTTTCCTGCACAGCCGATGTGGAACACAGCGTTGACTCAGACAAAACATGTACTGATCTGAAGTACTACACTGAAAACAGACATCAGAGGGTAAGCAAACTCTGTCAAATCTGCACCATATCAGATTTCTCCTTCTGGGAATGAAGAAAGTATCTCTCAAAACTGAATAAGTAATCTGTGGAAATTTAAAAGATAAATAATGCGGGGGAGTGAGATAAATGGAATGAAGAGAGTGGACACAAGAAATACATGATCCGGCCATAAGGCCTACATCCACACCCAAATGCTTAAATGGCTCAAATGTTGTCACTAACTTGATGCGTTAACTACAAATAACCCATATTTATAATGAGTGTAGGATAAATACATAATAGGAATTAAGTTACAAGAATCAAATCCCATGATACATGGGAAATCAGCATATTCCAACGTTATCTTTTTTAATTCATTGTTTGTAAGCCTAATTCCTTCAATTTGAAGTCAATAGTGTCTCTTATCCAATAAGTCAACAAATCATTAATTCTGAATCTTTATGAGAACATCATGAATTGTTAACTTCTTGTTAGTACCTTAGTGTGCAGCATCAAGCTTGGGTGTGAGTTTTAGTTACCTAGGTGCGAGACATCGGGCTTGGAAATGGGAGTTGATGTCAGATGACAGCTTGTGAAGCACATGTTGAAGTTAGAGAAGGACCTCTCAACAACTTTGGACAATAAAACAATTTTTTTCAGGTGAGTCATTTTGAAAATAAAAGCAGTTGAACACTATGATAAACACTTGAAAATTTCATAAATAGAAGTGTTTGTCCTAGAGCCCATCTATTGGCTAAATTTGAGAGGAAAGAGTAGAAAAGAAAGGATCATTGGGCCCAGTTGAACCGTCAGCAAGTTGTTGCAATATCAGCAAACAAACAAGTTGGCTTTGCTGATAAATGTCTGATTTTATTTTCATTACTTTGGGTATCATGATTGAGATTTTAGTTACTTATTGAAAGTATATGCTTTTTAAATCTGGCAACAGCAGAACAATGGGAAGCCTACAGCAGAATGTTGTATTGACTTTGAAGCAGCTGCCAAATTACGGAGATATTTACCGAGTACCAAACATGAAGAAGGTGATCAAGAATCCGGAGAAGCATATGGCTCGTAGCAGAAGCAGAAGATTACCCATTTTTGCAGGTACCTGGCACAAATATTATGTTATGTATGAAATTCTGAAATGAAATGCAAAGAGGAGAGAAATTTTATTTGAAATTTATGTGTTTTATATATATGAAATGGGTGTCTTCTTCTTCTTTTGAATCTGTATCTGAACCTGAATCTTGTTCTTCTGAATCCTTGGATTATTTTTTGTTGTTAATGCGTAGAGATGAAGATGGGAAGTTATGGTGCAATTTTGAAGAAAGCTGGAGATAAACACACTGCGAGGTTGCAAGTAAAGATAATGGCAGCAAAGAATGTGGAGCAGCAGATGGTTCCACAGAATCATTGGGATGTATGTTACAGCTTGTTGTACAAGATTACATCTCGGAACAGTATATTTCCAGCCACATTCAGTTTTTTTCCTTCTCAGATGCGCCAACCTGTAAGATATTTTTTTTCTCCTCATATAATGTTTCCATGCCAACTAAATAGTTGTGTTCAAAAACCAGTATGGAGTAGATTTTTTAACTGAACCGAATCGGGATTGTATCAGGCTGAATTCGGTCCATACTTTTGCAGAAATTCAGTCTCTGATCCGGTTTGGACAGAATTATTATTTTCAATTTATTCCCATGGAAGATGAAGTTTCCTTAATTTCCATTATTTGCGGTGCAAGTCACTACTCAATTTACTTCAGTTATACTTTTTTTGTGATCCAAATTTTATAAAACTGTCCTAGTCTGATTCTGGACAGATGAACATCCCAGTTCACATATGCTTTTGTCTGAATGTGTGTGTCAAATCACACATCCCGCAGTATAGTCTTTAGTGTATGCTCAATGAGAACCAAGCTTTGACCAACTAACTAAATGTGTATTTTAAGAGCTAGTAGATGAACAAGAAATATTGGATCCTTTTTTCTATCCTCGTATTTTGTTGTGTTAGTTTTACTAGTTTATTTTTTTATTTATCTTGAATCAGTCATTGGGTTCTAACTTTTGAATTCTCCTTACTTTTAGGTCGCCATCCTCACCTTGGTTCTACAAACCCTCGACAATTTTGGTTTGCTCTTATCAAGTTTCTATTTCATGTTTATTTAACTTTCTTTCTAGATTGATTGTTGCTTATGTGAATGGCACATTGCTATATCATTAATGTTTTAGTTTTTATGGCTAGGCTTCATCTGTTATGTACTTAAATATTCAAAGACCTATTTGAACTGTTGTTACAGTGTAGTTCCACTATTTGCAGATAAGACATGATCCCTATTAATTGGCTAGTAAACAAGAGCAATACTTTAACACTCCCTCATGTGCAAGTCGGATAATAAACGGGCCCTACACGCAAACTAAGAATTAGCATGGAGGCAATAACAAATACTTAAACCAAATTAGCTTTGTTATCGTGTTTGCTGAAGTATAAATTAATATTGAGCCTTCAAGTTTTTAGTTGTGTTCATCCTTTACATGACAGAGCCTTGGTGACCTTACCATATTAAATTCAAGCACTAGGCAAGATGTGAACCTTTTTATAGGCCACAGGGTTGTATGTGAGATGGCGTGTTAGTTTGTAAAGTTAATATTGGGTCTTCAACTATAAGTTTAAGTTTTTAGTTGAGTTATTCTTTCGTAGTATAAAAACCCGGGTTTTAAAAAAAAAAAAAAAAAAAAAAACACAAGCTCATATGTGAAAGGTCCAACTAGTATATCAAGCGGTCCCACATTGCAGCATGTGAAGTTTGAGACCACCTATTATACTTGTTGGGCTCTCCGTTAAATAGCTTATGCTTTTAGGTTGGAGTAAAATTTAAGCGTTGTGTTCGAGAACTTGCTATTGATTTTTCTCATTCTCATTTCAAATGCTGATGTATTATTTGAATAAGTTGATATGCAACTCTTATAAATCTTCTTGTTCTTTCATAAAGGATGACATGGGGATACCTGAAAATACGAAGATACCTTTATTGATAACTTTTCATCGTCACATACATGATCCTGACTGAAATTTTCCATGTCAGTATTCTGTAATTTTTGTTACCGTAGGTTTTTCTTATATACATTTCTATTCTTTGAAAGTAAAATGCCATATCATAGACTCATAGTTGCTGTTCTGTTTAAAAGGTTGTATGACAATCCACGAAGATCTTGCAAGTCAGTTTCATCATATTCGGACTGCGTTTCTGGAACTTGAAAGGAGGTTACTTATTCATTTGTAAAATAAGAATGTAATAAGTAAAATTACTTGCCATGGTTCTAGTTTTTTATTTTTATTTTTTTATTTGTAAAATAAGAATGTAATAAGTAAAATTACTTGGTCAAGATTATTGCTACCTAATAACATTGGTAAGTGCAAAATTTTCAATTTTACTAGTGAGTGAGTGATCATCGGGATGCTTAGGGATGGGGTGGGGCGTGGACTGCAATCCCCGCCCTCACCCGGGTTTGCTCACGGGCAGTGGCGGAGCCAGACTTACACGTATATAAGTGTTATAACCACACAACAAGATTTCAAACTCTATTAATTTGATCTATACTTCTTGGGTTTTATAATTCACATTTACATATCATTTCAACAATAATAATCAATTAAACTCAATGAGTTAATAAAAAAGCCATTATATTTTAAAAATAGAATTAACCATATGTCAATAATTGCGTGAAATTTTAAAAATATCAATTAGTGAGGATTTCATTATTTTATAATTTATAATATGATTGCGGGTTTCGGGATTGCGGGTTTCGGGTATTTCCCATGGGAGCATTTTTATCCCCGTCCCTATCTCGTTTGGGACAGGTTTTTGCGGGTTGCGAATTTTCCAAGCACAACGACCATCCCTAGAGATGCTAGTAACATGGCCCAACTATGATGGATTAGCTAATTGTAGAATATTAGTTAAAGAGTTAGATTTGGATCTTGTCTTTTAGTTTATAACTTATTGTCTAATGTAACGATATTTGCAGTCACCAAGAAGTTATTGTGGAAGCTGCCAAGGAAGTGGGTGTAGGGATGGCAAAATGTATCAAGGAGGTCCGTAATGCATGCATGTATATATATATATATCATACCAGTGAAATTGGTTGCATGCATGATCTGAAATTTACATTTTTACTTCTCTACTTGCTTAACAGACCTTAGTTGTCCTAAATATATATATTTTTTCAAAATACAGTAATTGTCTCCTAATGTTGGTTATTTTCAAGTAGAATTCAAGACAGTTTATTGGTGCGGAAAAGTTCACTTTTGGGCATCTTTTGCTGATATGTTTTGATTAATGAAAGTTGCATTCCAATTATATATTCACAAGGAGGTAAAATGTTTCATTAGTTGAAAACAATTTTGCAATTTGGACAACCCATAGAAAATGTTTTGCGGGTTAGAGTCGCATCAAATAGCCCAAATTAATTTTTGACTGGACGGACACATTTTCTATGCCCAACCCACAACATGACCTACAGTCTGAAACCTGCAACATGAACCCAAAAAATCCCGACAAAAATCTGAATTATATCCCGAGCAAAAATTCTCTCTCTCTCTCTCTCTCTCTCTCTCTATATATATATATTTGATGCCATTGTAGATTCTCCTTGTTTTGCAGATAGATACAATCGATTACTATAATGAATATGTCCATTATATAACAGTACCTGCACTTTCTGGATTCTCCAAGCTTATTCATTTAGCTGGATTGGACGATTTAGTCCCCGACAATCTCATCAAAGCTGTGGGTGTATTTCCTCAGGTACTGCTCTTAATACACATAAGTGCGCACATGTATAGCAACCAGTATATTTGGTGTCAACAAGGTTCATGGGTCATTTTCAAGGTTTACTATTTAGTTAATTTGGTCAACCCAAACACGACCTGGTTGTTAAACTATTTGAGTTGCTAGAGCCTAGAACACAGCCCATTGATGAGGGGGCTGACACAACACCGCACGCTCAACACGTTTAAATAATTGGGTTTAATACAACACAATTAATTAGTTAACAAATGGGTTTGGATTGAGTTGACATATGTGGTGAAGTTAATTTTATACGAGTCATTATCGTCATTGACACTTCAAGTTTATTAAATTACAACTTAAATGGATCACTGAATGGGTTACACAGCTGTTAAATTAAACTGGTTATGTGGGTCAAACAAGTTCGACATGATTAACTAAATGGACCCAATTATATTCGTACTTTGTCTGTGTCGAGCCACACCCAACATGCCAATCCTAGCTAAAAACTATACCGATTGGTGATTGCTACCTTATTCTTTTTCACTTCCACAAACTTGCAGAAAGTAGATGCCATTTCCAATTACTTGGAGGACATAAACACCACGCCCAAGCCACGCATGTTATGGCCACGCCATATATGGAGTAAATATGTTAGCAATTTGGAGGTACTCTTTTCTTCACGTTCAGCCGTCTAGCCTTATAATCTTTATTACACTCATGAGGTTCTCAGTCAATTCCTTAATACATACCTTAGGACTTGATATATGAGGAAAACTCAGTCAAGGCTCTGCAATGCTTAAATGATATGGTCACCAGTGCTCTAATACATGTGGAAGATTGTTTGGAGTACTTGTCTTTTGTGCACGATCCCTCTTTGTTCCGACTTTTTGCAGTCAGTGAAGTATGTGACAGTTCATTTTAAAAAATAAAAGCTAAAACATCATACGGACGGTTCCTATAAAAGTACTCTTGTGAAAATAATGATATTTCTGTTTCACTAGGTCACTGCAATGAGAATGCTAGCTTTATGCTACAACAATATTGAAGTTTTTAGAGGTGGAGTGATCTTAAAGTCTGGTGAGATGATTACTCTGTGTGTAGTCATTATTGACACTTAGAGTCTGTTTTTCTTTTAGGACTATCTTGTTATATATATTAGATCTGATTAATGTGTGTTCTGTATCAGGTGGTAATCTAGAAATTTATAAACAAACAAAAACAATCATTGGTGTACATGATGCTTTCTTCAAATACACCAGTCTATTGAAGTCCAAGGTATATGTTTTCATGCTCTTCTTTTTTTCAACTCACTTGCATCTCTCCTTATGTGCACGAGTTAATTGAAACATGTATTTAATGTTGTTTCTGCCCTAAAAGTCATCTTAAGTACATTCTCCATCTTCAACCATCACATGCCTATTCTATGTAACTGAAAGCCCAACTGTAGGTTTTTATAGGGTTAAATCTTTTTGTACTTCTGAGCTGTTCAAACGTATAGCCCATAAACTTATTTTTTTGATGTTTACAGCCTTGGACTCGTAAAAAGTGTGGTTTAGCCCCTATAAATCGGTTGAGAACTGTTATAGACCTGTTAAATGGCATTTTTGCACTTCAATTTGCTTTAAATTTTAGAATCGAAAAGACGGTCCTGATATATGAGCATGCATATGTCTGAAGTTTTAAAACTCCATTTTTTTTCTTTTCAAAACGCCATAGTTTATCTATAGCTCAAGAAAATTCTATCATGAGAGTTTTTTTAGCTTCCACAATGCCTCTTTAATCATAATAATTTTGTATTCCCACCAATTTAGGTTCCAAAAGACGGTCCTAACGCCACAGAAACATTGAGCAGGCTTGAGGCAATTCAGAAAATCTGCAGAGACTCTGGCAACAAACTATAGGTTTGTTTAGTTTTTATGACCGAGCAAATATACAATATTCGCCTCGAAGAGTGTTCGTACCCACTTCAATTCTATTGCAAATCGTTGTATTCACTACTGGATTGTGTGATTTTTGTATATTTCTGCATTCCGAATTTAAAACTACTATTACCCGGTTGTGTAAACCGAGCTATTTTTATTTCTTTGGTGCGGGAATCGCATACATTATATGGTCATGCTATTTTCCTTGGAGCTATTGCTTATAATAATGTCCTTGTTGATTATTGTATCTGTGCATGTGAGACTGTCTTGCATATGCCTGTTTTTTTTTTTTTTTTTTTTTTTTTTTTTTTTTTTTTTATTCCCCATTTAAAAATTTTGGGAGGGTTTAAA
>JAYMTA010003412.1:0-14294 GCA_036897625.1 Pelargonium cotyledonis | reverse complement strand
GATATATATATATATATATATATATATGTATGTATAATGCATAGATATTGATTATGGCTGATGTGAGAGTGTAGGGAAGGGCATGGGGGGAGGGGGTGCAGAAGAACCTGGGAACACAACTACTACACAATAAATAAACATATATTGCTGACTTACAGTTAAGAATCTCTGTTAGTTTGTCTCCACATACACATACATACACACACATATTATTGAAAAGAAATGGAGTGGCCTGGCCTACCCCACATTATCTCAGATTTTAATACAACTATGTAAGCTAAGCTCATCTTTTGGACTAATCAAATCAAACCGCAACTCTATCGCAAGGGCACTGATGCGTCTCATGTTCGTCGACTAGCGACGACATTTTAATTATCTATTAATTTTTATTATTAGTGTACTATTATAAATAAATAAAACAACTCAACTTAATTACCAATGTAATCCTTGTGTTAAAGCCAATTTTTCACATATAAACAGTCTTTCCTCACTAATTTGTCGGAATATCTCTTCATATCTTAGAAGAATACATGTATGATTTAACGGATTATTCAATTTGTTATATCATTTTTGGAAATATTAACAATTTAACATAGTCATCTCGACGCAATGGTCAATACTCCCGTCTCCATGTCGTGGATTTAAAACGAATGTTTTGTGGTATTCTTCTAATATTAACATGTTATTAGCGATTCATGTTATCACTAATTCTTAAAAATAGTACTACGTAGAAGAAGAGAATTACCAACTTTAGGGATTGCTCAGTAGAAATGTAGTCAAATAAGGTAAACATACATTTAAAATAGCAATTTTGGATTAATGTTTTAGTAGAACTTAAAATAGCAATTTCAATTGGGAAATGTTATGCTCATGCTAAACTACAAATAATATTATTGTCTTCTTAGTCTGCAAAGAGACGAGACACTAATTTTCAAAATGAAATCCAAATGGCCCAGAAATTATTACAAGCCATTCAAGGTGCATTTCATTATATATATAAGAAAACATTGCACCATTACTCATAAGCAAATGGAGCATATATTCATATCGTGATCATGGAGACTGCAAAGCCCTCACCTTGAGTAAGAAAAATACATGCACATATGCATGGAATTTAAATCAACCATAACAATACATAAAATCAACCATGAAATTATTCGATAATTCACAACTTGAGTTAATACATATCTATCTGTCCCGGAGAAGTAAAGAATGAGGGTACAGGAACATCCAACAGAACAGTAATCGCACTCTGCAAAACAGTAAAATCAGGGTTATAGCAAAGCCCGTACCAACTTGATATATGAAATTTATAAAGGCAATTATTTAGATGATCATATGCAGAAGTGAATCATTGAAATTAATCAGCTGCCAAACAGAGATGGTTTTCTACCTGAATTCATGTTCCACTGTATATATATATATATATGTATATACCCCTAAGTCCATTGTTTGGGAGTTAGAAGGGAAGTGTGCAATACGCATGTGTAGATTAGCAAAGCATTGTGTGTGCGCATGTGTGAGTAAATTTCACTACTGTGAGCATCCTTTACTTTGTTTAATGTGTTATGTGAAAGTGAGAAAAACATTAGTGGTTATGATCATACTGAAAGGAGACTTATCACATACACAAGAAAAAGAAAAACAACAGAGAGAAGAGTTTGATACCCTGTCATACCAGCAACTCATTTACAGCAACTTTTACCTCTTAGAAATATTTGAGAGCCAAATAGATCAGTGAGTCTATTACCCAAAAACAATAATAGGAAACTATAAAGAAAAGCAACCTCTTGATTACCTTAAAGCATATTGCAAGGCCAAAATCCAACAACACAAATAATTTCTCGCAGCAGAAACTCGGGTGATCTCATACAGTATGAAGGGTACATGCTAGACACGGTATTTTAAATGGTGTGAGGCGCATTTGAGGCGATAGGGCCCTTTAAACAAGAGGCCCGGGCCTTTCTGAAGTGAGGTGCACTTTTAAGATTTATGAAATAAATTAAAAGCTTAGCCATTAAATTTACAAAAATACGTTCAAAATATAAACTGTTTATAATATAGATAAGTGAGATGAATCTAAAACACTAAAAACCATCAACATCATCTAAGTTGTAATCTTCAACACTAATACTATCAATAGATTTGTAGTATTTTAGATAAGTTCTTAACTTGCTAGACACCTTAATACAAGTAAAGTAACACTAAACATTTTGATTTTTGAAAGGCAAAAATGACTTTTCAGCTTTCATAATTTCAATTTACAATACAAAAATTAATTTTTGTATTGTAAAATGGACATTTTGAAATCTGAAAAGTCATTTTACTAAATGGACTAATTAAATACATTATAATTTGAAATCAGATTTGGTTCAAAAAATAGATATAAGGTTATATACTTAGTGAGGGCCGCCTCATGTGCCTAGCCTATGTCACCTCAACTCAGCCCTTTTGAGGCTCTATAGTGCGCATCTCAAACACTGGTTAGACCCAGACATATACATCTCATGAAAGTTCTAGTTTCCGAGGAACCCAAAAAAACAAAAAAAGGAACTCTGTGATCCTTCACATTACTTCCTAGTTCACAATTAAACATTTAAGAAACAAGAACTAAGTCATTCCCAATACTTCCTAGTTCACAATTAAACATTTAAGAAAGAAAGGTCGAAATACTTTGCTTAACACATATACATGCTGAGTAGTCTTAACTCTTAAGCACTAGATAATGGAGACTCTAATTGTATTATCCAGTGCAGAGGTGATAGAATATGCACATTGATATTCCAGTGGGAGTTCTTATTCAGTTGTTATTACCAATTAGGGTGCGGGAGAGGAAATACCATAGAACATATCATAAACTCAATAGGTTGAAGACACACTCGAGAAGAGCACCCTCAAGATACAAGATGAGTAAGGTGCTCTTCTCGAGTGTAAGACCTAAAAGGTAGTGGCATTAATAATGTCTTTTGATTGTAAATAAAAAAATAACCACAACAACCAAGCCATTACCAAACAATGTTAGGGTCAACTACATGAATCCTATAGCAAGATATACTAATATACGATTGTATATAGAACATATCCTCCCACAATCTGATTTAGAAGGCTAACAGGAATTCAGAAACATATATTCCATATGATCTTTGAGTATCCCAAATCTTATTACTAAATATTCAAAAACAATTATCAGAAAATCATCACACAGCAAAATACTGTCAATTCAACTAATCAACTTACATTCAAATAGGTCTGGAGATGAGGCTAATTTGCTTTGATCATGAGTCCCCTTTCAAGTCATCCTCTGAGTCTGAATCACTTGCATTATAACCTAAAAACACAATTGAAAAATGAATTAACAAAGAGTTTGAACATCATTTATCTAAATTGACATAGATTGATAGATACGAAGAGGTTGCACCCGGACGCTTATTGTGAACCCTCCAAACTGAAGATCGAGTTCTTGACGCTCTGGTCATCCAAGCCTTTCCCTGAACACACAACAAACCAAACCGAACCAAATTCAAGAAATTGGACTTGAGTAAATCACAGAGTCAACGCATTAAATAAAACACAGAAGCTCATTCATGGCAACCTAAAACCCTAATACCAGTTTGGCAGCAGGGAAAATAAATAAATAATTAAAAATCCATCCCAAAATTCGATTTTAAAAGACTACATTGAAGCTTTAATTTGACTATTTATCATAAGGAGAAATCAATCGGGCACTGAAGGAACCCAAAAATACACAATTCCAGATTCAAAACAAACCTTGTCAACATCTCTGGGAACGCCATAACCGCTATGATACATCTGACTCACCAAGACCTGCATGCTGATATCGCCTGCTTTGGCCTCCTTGAGAGTATCTTTGAACCACCGCTTGACGCAATCGGTGACCATCTCCGACAGCAGCAGGCGGTGGTCGTTGGCGTTCTCTTTCCCGGCGCTGCTCTCCATGATCGTGTTCACCTTCACCAGCGGCTGCTTTCTCGAAGATTCTTGGGCTTTGCTTTGATTCTGCGATGTGGGTTTTGTAGCTTTCAATGGGTTTTTCGAGATAGTATCCGCGAGCTTCTGTAGCTTGGTGAAATTCCCACGGACTGAACCTGAACCTCCCATAAACTGAACAAAAAAAAAA
Organism: Pelargonium cotyledonis; assembly: GCA_036897625.1. NCBI lineage: Eukaryota > Viridiplantae > Streptophyta > Magnoliopsida > Geraniales > Geraniaceae > Pelargonium > Pelargonium cotyledonis. The sequence goes on along the minus strand of JAYMTA010003412.1, from coordinate 10,156 downwards.
TAGATTTTATCAATGTATAGGACTCGACTAGGAGATATTTTTTCAGGGGAAATCTTGTGGCTTTGGAGGTCTAATCAAGAGAAAGAGGGTTTTATCAGAGGAACGTAACTTGCAATTGGCGACGGCAATGCAACGACTCAAAATTTGCTTGCAGGACCAGTGCGGTGCGGGAGGAGGCCAGTTAAGATGGCGCAAAACGGCACCGTTTTCTCGTTCATGGGATGGGACCCACCAAAGGTAGGGTTCGTGAATCTGACTGTTGACGTGGCGCATTGTAGTAAAATGTATTTAAATTTTTGTCCATTTCTTGAGAAAGCTATTGAAATAGTAATCAAAATAAACCATGAGCCAATAAACTACACAACAGTCAACACATCACATATGATAACAATTTACAACCAACACAGGTTGCAATAAAACAAGAAAAAAACACAAAATGGAATCACAAGTACAAAACCTTTAAGATTTGTGAAATCCACCATGTACACCTACAAATTTCTTATTAACATACAATCATGGGTCGGGCACGGGCGCTTACACGCTAAGTCCGATCGAGCTGCGTATATAGAAAGCATTTTTCTTTTATCCCACACTGGATTTTCTTTACCATTAGATACATCTCTTCTATCAGAGAGAAAGGGATGAAGGGTATTAAACTATTGATATTGTCCTATATTAGATACATAGAGGGCAAAAAAGGGACACAAAAGGTAACAATACAAGTAAAGAACAGCACTCTCAAGACAATCATCCTCTTACGAGTCGCTCCAACTATCTGCATCATCGTCGTCGTCACTTCCAGCCAATGCCTGGCAGAATTTATCATTTTAGAAATTTTACAGACAGGAAAGGGAGTATGTATGTGTCTTTGTGTGAGTGAGTTACCAGGCGAATTGCATTGGCTTTCTCCAATATTGCAGCAACCTTCAAGTTGGTTTTCGGACCCTGAATGCTGGGTCTTGTTACCACTGCAGGCTTCAAGTTGAAAGACTGAAATAAGAGAAAATCGGTTCTGTCAGGGCCTGTAGGTTCATTTAAGGAGAATATGTTAGATTTAGAAACTAACCTTTGTCCGGATCTGTTCTAGCAGTGAATCTCTTCCATCTACCTTAGGTTCGATCTGAGGTCGAGCCCGCTCAGTAACCTTCCTCAACTGCAGAAGGCTCAAAACGGTCAGAGTTATTACATATGCAAGCATAAGCCCTTAGAAGAACATTTTGTAACAAACACTACAAACATTCAATACCGTGGTTTTGTCATGAGCAGCAACTGCATCAATGAGAGGACTCCTAGGACGAGGGAGCTTCATCTTTGAATTTCCATTTGGCTTTGCAACTTCAAAGAAGGGTACCAATGTAGATGGTTTTGAAAACCATGCTATCTCTCCCCCAGATGTCGATGCACTATTCTGACACTCCTCGTCCGCTATACTTTGTGGTGGAGGAAATGTATAACAACTATCTCCTTGTCTCCCTAAGTCGTTGGTTATGGGTTGACATGTATTGCCATCTACAGCTGTTTCTGCCACTTCTTGGTTAATGGGCTGCATCAAATTCCCCTGCATAAATACAGGATCATGTCTAGTAGCTGCATCTTCAACAACTGGTTCTGGTGAATATGAACTACAACTGGACTGTATCATTTCTCCCCCTGAAGCATAGAAATCATCTTTGGCCCTGTCCCGATTTAGGAATGGGCTCAGGGATTGTGTGCCCTCACCAGCAAGTTCATTAACCATGTTCGGCGTTAGCAAGGAATATGGGGTGAGCTGCACCAAATTTCCACTTGACAGTTCAACATTGTGTTTTGACTTTTCATCTTCTAGTGTAGAATGGGTCAAAAATGAATTCTCAGGCTGCAAAATCCCTCTCTCTGATGCTGAAAATCCGAATGGAACTTCCTCATCAGCTGCAGATGACAGTACCTGTGTGTGCGAATCCTGAACACTCTGAACTGATTCTCCCAGTGAACCCAAGGGAGTATTCTGAACCTTTCCCATCCTCCACTGCATTGGAGGTAGTGGAGGCAACGGAGGCATCTCCAAATGGTCTTGAGTTGCTACAGGAAAAATGCCAAAGAAAGGAAGTCCAGCATCTAATTGAGCTCCCTCTATACCACGATTTTCTTGGCCAGCTGGTTGCAGTAAGAACTCTGACGATGAAAGCTGCCTTCGAAGGTCATCTGGACCAGATTCAGCAGAATGATTTAGCTCAACTGCCACAGAATGCAGACCAAAGCTAGGAACAGAAGAGTCTATTAGCCCTGTTGCTTGCTTTACACCATCAGCAACCTGGAGAGACGATTCTGGTACAAACTCAGCTGACAACGGTTGGCATGGGAGGTCTTCTGGGTGAGATGCAATAGACACATGATTGTTGGGAGTTACTTCAGTCAGGCTATGACAAGGAAGTACATGATCTGACAAATGAACCGCTTTATCAGCAATATCAAGATCTTGCATAGCTAATTCTGGTACAAACTCAACTGGCAACGGTTGGCATGGGAGGTCTTCTGGGTGAGATTCAAAAGACACGTGATTGTTGTGAGTTACTTCAGTCAGGTCATGATCTGACGAATCAACTGCTTCATCGGTAATATCAAGCTCTCGAATAGCTGATTTCTCTGAGAACTCAGACAACCGAGCTTGGTTCAGTACATCTCCAGGAGAAGATCGGGAAGCATCAAAGCACAGCTCCTGATCGTTGTAGGTTGGTGATTGTGTAAGCATTTTATCCACTTGTGAAGTTTCCATATGATCAGAATCAACTTGCAACCTTGAAAACTGTTGTAAAGAAACTCCTGGCTCTAGGAGGCAAGTAGATGGAGTCAAGGCATCTTCACAACTGTCTAATAGATTATCAGACTGGGGAGATGAGGATTCCGGCTCCTGATTTCTTAATTGGGTCAGTATTGAGGTTGTTATATCGTCACAAATATACGAACTAATTTGAGCTTGTTTAGCCAAAGACACATCTTGAACATTGTCGGGCATTTCTGATTTTAATGGGATAGGATCAGAATCTTTTGGACCTACTTGAAGTTGATTGACTTCTTGTTGTATCTCCAATTCCACAAGACACTCTGACAAGATTGCATCATTGAATTCCAATCCTTTCTGATGTTGATCCCCAAGTTCAGAAAAGGATTCATGTGAAATTACAAGGTTCCTAGATGGAGAACACATTATATCGGAAGTGTAATCAATAGCATCATTGACAACATTATCAGGGCTAGCGGCAGAGGCAGTTACATCTTCAGTTTGAACCATTCCAGTGATCATAACATCTGATTGTAACTGTACCTCATGATCTGCATAATTTGGATAATGGCAAGGAAGTTCAAGAGGGATAGCTTCTCTTCCTCCACTTTCCACATTGCAGCAGTGCCCGCCCATTTCTTGACCATCCACTAGGGTGGAAATCTCATCAGGAGTGCCACCAGTTTCTGGTGAGTCAAGACTAAGTTGTGGAACGTCATCTGGTATACCAGATGATTGTTGCTCTGGAAAGCTAGGGGTCTGTAGACCATCCACCATGGGTGCCAAGTGCTCCGATTCGACTTCAGTAGATGGAATCACATCATCAACTTCAGTAGCTATGTCATCAAGCTTTAAAACATTAGAATAACATGCAACAGAAGCAGGCAAATTGAAAGGCAGTAAGTTAATACTTGAAGACACTTTTTCTCGCAGGGCCGGAGATAGCAGTTGTTCTGCCGCAGGTGAACCTGAATGTGCTGAACTTCTCTCCTCACCATCGAAATTTTCAATACAATACTTATCTGCGTTACCGGCTTGACACATTTCATTCCCAGAATAATCATTGCCTTTCTTCTCATGAGCGATCTCTGAAACAACTGACAAATCCACTAGAGAATCAGAAATGACATCTACATCTTCCCCATCCAACTTAGCAATAGCACGGGTTTCACCATTAACAGGAAAGAGTTTATGATCCCCATTCTGAGAAGGCAGACTGGAGAAAACAGCAGCAGAGCAAGCCATTTCTTTAGAATCGGGTATTTTCACTGCCTCAATACACATATTATTGGGTAGTTCAAGCTCATCAGATTTCGATTCTTGAACCTCTACACTTGAGGATAACTTGTTAGACGGTGCTTCCAAAAATTCAGAAATAAAAGTTTCATTTGAAGGGGAAACTTTATCTGCTCCGTCACCATCAGACAGCGTGTTTTCAACCAAATTGCTTAAAGAATCAGAGTAGGAAAAACTAGATCTTCCTTTCTTGAAGGAACTGTTCCCATCATCTGACGCAGAAAAGTTCCCGATTGACTGAGAATCAGAAAGGTGAGCTGCAAGTTCCAATTGTTCTTCATATGCATCAGATTCCATCCCATGTTTTTCAAGATTCAAATATCCCATGTCATTCTTAGTCCGATGCTCACTATCAGTTTCCATTTCTGACTCCATTGTAGTAAGAGCATCTGTGTAATTGTCAACCTCACTTGTCACGTCATCAGAAGGGTACCCATCTACACGACCTTCTTTTCTACCTTCAACACCAATACCAACTGCAAATTTCTTTTTGTCCATCACTTCAGGAAGCGTGGAAGGATTTTCATCTGTCTCACTATTGAACGATGGTTCAGGAACCATCTCACTAGCTCTATCAAAGACCTCCTCCTTTAGCACATCAACGGATGGTTTTAGTAGTACTTCAGGTTCATAAGGAGGCGAACAAGCGAACTCATTGCTTTGCAGCGACTTACGTACAGGACCCACTGTATCGATTTCAAGTACTTCAACTGCTTTTTCTCTAGTATTATCCAATCTAAATTTCAAGCGGGGTGGATGAACAGGAACTTCATGGACCACTTTATGCTCTGGTGAAGGAGTCTCCACAAACTTCTCCATGTAACTTTTTCCAGTTTCAGAGTCAATTGGATATCCATTCAAATGCCTTTTCTTCAATTTCACAACACGTGTGGGGTCACTATGACCATTCTCAAACCGCTCCTCCAGGAGCAACTGATGTAATCTGCACTTCATAAAAGCAAATTGAATTACCAACCAACCATCTAAAAAATGATGTGTAGTAATTCAAGAAAGATCCAATGCAGCAGTATAGAATTAGAGGCCTCACTTGGCATGTGATGTTGGTGCAATCTCTGGTGTTTCTCCATTCCTCAAACGTGCTCCTTTCTTCTGCCAAGAATAAATGAAACTTGAGTGTTAAATCATTTTTAGGATAGTGACGGACTAGAAATTTCTGGATCAGGAAGAAAAAAACATGACTACATGCAAGACCGTGTTTCCATCCCATTATAAGCAGGCTATCTCAAAAGAATAAAACAGAGGCATTTAATCTAACTCTCCAATTTATGCTATAATTTCAGAAGGTTATGACCATCACAACATGAAAGCCCAAGATTGTCCTCCTCACGTTAAGGCTACATGGTACAAAATGAACTATGCATTTCTTTTGTTGTTACAGTAGCAATAACAAATGTACCCATTCTGTGGGGAAAATCATTCCATTCCAATACCTTCATTTTGCGGGTTTTCTTCTCCCTCTGAACATCTCCTGTTGCTGCCACAGGGGATCTTGCTTCCCCTTTAAAGAATGATGGATCAGTGTATCGCTTAAGACATGCCCCAGCCCCCGCAACATCAAACCTGTTAGAGAGCAGTCATTACAAGTTCTTCAATTTCTTACTCACTTTAAAACCTATTGGTGTAGATTAAACTTGCATAAGTCAGCACATATCAAGTAATCATACTTGTCTAGAAGAAATAACCGTGGTGGACCCCGACATTCTTCATACGAGTCCATTACAAAACGAGGCAAGTCTCCACGAGTAACCAGATTTTGTTCTGATCTCAGATTAGGATGCCAGTCAACACCTGCCATGATTAGGAGTCAACTATGAGAATCTTTGATCATGCAATTAAATGCTATTTCAGAGATGACAACCGTCTAAAGCATTGAGCAAATTAAATTCTAGCAAATTAAAAATGTGAGGAACATGATCTAACCAGGAGCAGAAAAGAATGGTGAATGACTAGTTTGGGATAGAAATGCCTTCTCAATTGAAGGAAAGTCTGCTTCAATCTGATGGACTCGAGCCATCAAACCATGGCCTCTAGCAGCAGTTGCCATTACTTCTTCATGCAAGTCATGGAATATCTCAGCAGCAAACCTTAAACGGCCAAAAGGAATAAGCCATTAATCACATTGCTCATGTACATCTTCCAAATGTAAAAGGGTCAAATTAAAATAAAGAACAATGAGAAGTTTCAAGTCAGAGAGCAAGTTTAAGATATCATCCTCCTACTGCCAGTATCAAGTATGATCCAAAATTATATATCCAAAAAGAGAAATTAATCTCTACATATTTGATCTTCGAGGTTAAAATTCCTTTTGTATTGAATAAGGTAAGAGTATTGCAAGTGGCAGCATAAGAAGACTTTAATCATTTGCATAGCTAGTTAGCCACAAGTTTTTTGATAAATTAATAAACCGACACAAAAAGCTAAGAACTAACCTACTATTAGTCTATCACCATGTAGAATGATTTTTTTTACCATTGAACCTACAGAAAAATACAACCTTTTACCCGCACTAAACCTAACATATTATGTAGCCAATCAACTTTTCATTAGTACATGGTATGTACTTGAACTGAAAATGAGCTGAATGAACATGACAGTGGTACGATCAATTGTGAAACACAATTTGAACCATGAACTGAAATAAATTAAAAACAATCCAAAGGAATCTATGGGATAGGAATGATATATTTATTTCGTCACTACCACAACACTGGAACATAAATCCCAAAACTTGCTCAGATAAAATCAATTTAATTCAGCACCACTAATTGGTTCTTGCCATATATATGAAAAGAAGATCTAAAAGCAAGAAACTACATACAAAATTCTGATGAATCCATAAACTTGAACTCTAATAACTCGTTGCTTCAATTACAATCCAAAACCCAAAAGCAGCTCTAAACATGCACAGTGAAGTAATTAAGACAAGAAAACCCAAAAATGTCAAACTCGAAATTAAAAGCAGTCAATTCAAGGCGCATTTCAAAATTAAACCAAATTCGGCAATTCAATAGCAACCACCATTCAAATTCCACACTAGGGAACAAAAAGCAACGAAAAGAGAAGCAAAAAGAGAAGAAGAGAAGAAGTGAAGACTAACTCAGCCAGGTCACCGAGCTGGCGGAGGACACCGACGAGTCCGGCCATGGCGACACCTTCCAGCAACGCCTCCGGATCATCCCTCTCCGCCGCCTTGTACAGCTCAGGATCCGCCAGCCCATACTCGTTCCGTATCTGGTACCTCGTCAACGGCATTGCTCACGCCTCTTGTAGCTCCACAAGAATCAAAGTTCCAAACAAAATTCGATAACCCTAATCCCTCAGAAATTTCACGTACCGCCACTCGATTTCGAAACCGCAGCTACATTTGAAGAAGTAGCAGCAAGAGCTCAAAAAGAGGAGAGCTTTGTTGAAAGACGAGTGACCATACACTACAGTTTGGAGTGAAAACAAAAAAGATATTATTCGATATTTTTTTTTTATGTTTTTTTTAATTTTGTAACCGAAACGAAACGGTGAGCTATTAATAGTGAAACGCACGCGTCTTGTAATGGGTTGCGCGCGTCGTGGCGCTTATAATGCTGTGGCGCCGTATCAGAACATGCTTCTTCAGCTACAACTTTCAAGTTTTTCACCTGTGGTGTAGGCTCGGATCAAGTGCTTGTAGGACCACAGGAAGCCAGTGGTCTCTAGCTATCAATTTGATTTGAGCTGTGCCAGATCAATTATGTGGCTTGGGCTTGTTCTGCTTGCTTCACCACCAACACTACTAATGTGGATGGTGGGGCCCACCTCTCATCTTCCCAATGATCAAAATAAATTAATCCTTAAAAGCCAAGCTTGGAGTAAAGTATAGCTTTTCTTGCATTTGTTGGCATAATTCATACATAGAAGTTTAAGCTAGTGGTGGTGGTCATTAACTCGATTGGGAAATTCGTTATTGCGATAGTTAAACGATGACATGACACGTAATGTTAAGTGATATATTAGTGATTAAACGTATTCATTATGACGAAATACGATTCGGTCACATAATCTATCGAATCTCGACTATTGTTAGCGTTAGTGTTCGAAAATCATTATTGCATGAAGTACAATTTAAAAAGTAAAAATGAATGAAATGATTTAATTATTTAAATTGCATTTGTCTTACCATGTGGGCATTAAAGAACAGAGTCGGTGAATATGGTGGAGAGGGGACATGAGATGAGAACCTAAACTACTAAGACTGGGACATCTCAAATAGGTTTGTAGGAGGATATAAGATCCTTCTTGTAATCGCAATTTTTACTGATTGCTGAACTGATAATTTAGATCCGAACATGCAAATATTTAAAATATGATATAAAATGACATAATTGCATTAGTCTGAACATTCTACAAATCATATTGCAATGTATTAATATGAAATACAAAAATCGAACGTTTGTTGTATGCAATCAGGATTGAGGTGTGCCCAAATATGGAAACACATGGGTGACACAAACACCTCCTCCTTACAGACATTTTCTTCATTAATTCATTGTGTCTTCCACTGTGAGTGTGACAAGAAAATTGCATAATTGTACAAGTGATCACAAAGTTGAGAATTTGTTGTGATGTAACATGCGGAACCAAAAAGACTTGGAGGAAGCTTCAACTAGTGACCCAGTAGTGTTGTTTTTGTCCAGTACTTAAACTTTGGGTGAGCTAGCCATGGAAGATTTGGTTTCAGTGCTTCTTTTTAGGTTTATATATGTTGTTTGTTTTCTGGTAATGCCTTTTTGATGAGTACTGGGTCCCATGTGGAAACTGAATCCATCTAACTTTCACCTGCCAATATTTGTAGAATCCTATAAATTTAACATCCCACCACATGCCCACCCCTATTTATTTCGAGATAGCTACACACAAAGCTCATTCATTTCCAATTGCAGAAGTAAATCAATAGCCTTTTTTATCTCTTTGATCTCACAATACCCAATTTATATGTGGAGATAGAGAGGAGACATGTTGTGTGCAATCAAAGTATCTAACCGCTAATAAATAAACAGGAAAATGCATGAAACTCGTATTCATGTTTTTATAAAGTACGAGGAAATGAAGTAACGATACGTGAAAACGAATGATAAAATGATACGTTTGATTTGTAAACAAGTCATTGTTAATATCAAATATACATGCGACTACATGTACGTCGAGATCTATAAGGTCCATCATCGTGAAATTTTGTTAAATTTCTATTTTCTTACGTATAAGTGATTTATAATAGAGTAAATATAAATCAAACTTGAACACACGACTGAAATCGAGTTAACAAAAGTGGCTTTAGTTTTACAAAATGCAACTAAAGAGTATTTAATTACTTCATTAATAATGTGTATTATCATCATATGAATATCGTTAATGCATGTTTCCAAATTTATTTATAACGTACTTGACAATCACATAAAAATCGTTAATGCACATCCCCATTATTTATTATTGTGAGATTAACTCCATCAACAACAATTAATAATGCATTTAGTTCTTATATAAAGGTAAGAGTTTTATAAAATTGTTGTCATGTATGGTGATTTGTATGAAATTATAATTGTGTTGGTGACTTGTAGGCTGTAGCTATGTTGTAGATGGATGTGAATAATTAAGTGGAAATAATTATGCAATCTTTGCTTCAAAGGTTTGGTTCTTTGGTGGCTTCTTTCTACTCAAAGGTCTATGTAGTTGTTAATCAAAACTAATTCTTTATCTTCCCATAACTAATCTACCAATAACTTGTTAGGTTTACAATATTTTATGCACTATAATATATAAACTTATGAAGCTAACCAAACTATATTTATTTAATTTTTTTATGAAACCAAACTATATTTATTTTTATTAATTTATCCATTTTTTTTATGGGTTAAGCTTCCATTATATTAATGCTCAAATGGTTGAAATATTCCAATCAGGAATTCCGACATATTCCAACACCAGACCGGACAAGGAACAAGCCGCCCTAGCTAAAGTATGAGCTAATTTATTCGCTGATCTACGAACAACTGGAGAATTAATCATTCTCGATACAAGCCTATAATGGCAACCCAAACCCAAATAACCAAT
>JAYMTA010003411.1:0-14295 GCA_036897625.1 Pelargonium cotyledonis | reverse complement strand
ATGAGTGTCTTGTTTGTCTAATTTTTTTGTCTCAAAATGAGTGTTTTTGTTTCTATTTTTATGTTATTATATTAGTGTTCTTCTCATATTACATTTATCACTTATGCACATGGGGTGCACATAGAGAAAATGAGGGTTATATTAAAAACATACTAAATTATCTTATAATTTTTAATTTTTATAAAAAATAAAAATAAGACACTTATTATAAGACGGAGTGGTATATATTATTGTGTGGTCGGCGTGCATGTGGGCTGTAACCAATAGCTACCTAGTAGTCTCTATCTTGTTTCAATTAGGCTTAAAAGTCCACAACAACTTGCATCATTAATTTTCAATACAATACTAAGTAATTTGTCTTAGGAACATAATTTGGGTTTTAAAATTCACCAGCTCATAATAATTTATGGTTTGCTTAGATTCTCTATGCCCATTTTGTTCTTACACCAAAACCTTGATAGTCATGATTTTGAATAATTAACACGGTTCATTAATTTATTGCATTGATTCAATGAATTCTCCAATTCAATGAATAATTAATGACAATGCCATGAAAATGATGTGAGAGCTCCAATTGTATTTTCAATTATGCCATCCCCTACAGTTAATACCATATTGATGACAACAAATCTGATATTGTCATAAACCACATCAACTGTCAAGTTGTAATAGTGATATAATTTATTTCAATTTTTGTAATTACAACGTACCAATAAATATCAATTTTTGTAATTATAACGTACCAATAAAATTCAATTGATGTTACATAGTAGCTAGCAATCGAGTTTGACAATAATTTGGATCAATTGATGTTACAAAAGTGATCTTTATTTATGAGTAATGTTATATGTCTCAAATTTTGTATAAAAAATATTTGTACAAAATGATGTGTCAAACAATGAGAGATGACACATCATTTAATTTATTGATGAGTTGGCATGCTACGTGTACGTCATGTCTATGAGAGGGTGGTGATGATATTATATATCGGGCTTTAAATTATTAAAATTAATTTTTAAATCACAAAAATATAAAATAAATACAGGTCACGTAAACTATCACGTCATTTTGTACAGAAAATTGTATATAAAGTTTTGTACATTTAGCATTATTTATTTATTTATTTTTTTTTTAAAATAACAAAAATTGTGTTGTTGGACAAATAATTTGGACCAGGCCCATTTAATAATGAGAAAGTTTCAACATGGTGGGCTTGCAAATTTGTGATAGCCCAAAAAAGGCCCATGTTCGTGATTCCATTTTCAGATAGCCACGTCATCATCTGGAGTCACTGCGTTGCTCGCAAGCAAAAGAAATTAGGTTAAGTTGGTTGACAGCAGAGGACTCAGCGAAACGGCGACGTTGGACCATTTTCCTACCCAAACAGAGCCCCATATATTCTCGCGTCCCTCTTCTCCTACTCCTACGAGAACTGGAGAAGTCGGTGGCGGCGGTGAATCGGGACCGTAGAAGATGGGAGTGACGGCGAAGATTGCACCGTCGATGCTGTCATCGGACTTTGCTAATTTGGCATCGGAGGCCCACCGCATGCGCGATTTCGGAGCTGACTGGCTCCACATGGACATCATGGTTCGTCCCTTTCTTTTGAGCCCTAGATTCGTTGCTTCATTTCCTCTACTGATTTCTATTTATAGACTATTTCCTGAATTTTCTCTGCTGATTGGTTATAATAATTGATTTTGTTTTTTGTTTTTGTTTACCGTTAGGGTTTAATGATTATTCTTTAAGAAATTTAAAATCGCCCCTACATCAGTTCTCAACTTCAATAATCAATCAAACGTTTTGAACATGTTATCGATTTCCATTCTAGGGATATGCGAATAGTTTTTCAAATTGATAATGTTTCGAAAGTGCATTTCCTGTGAACCAGTGTTGTGTTGCTGGTAACCATTGAATTGTTTCACTCCTTTTTTTTGTGGGCATCTGTTGGTACTGTTATAAGCATTTGGGCAATTACTAGCTTCTGGCATGCCCTAGATTTTGGAATGGCTAAAGCTTTGCCTTGTGTTTGGATGAGAAGTTGGGAATGTGCAACTTATTATGTCATTTTTTGCAAAGTATGGCCATAACATAGGAGTGTTACTGTGCAACTGAGTTCAATCAGAGAAAGTTTTGATTTTGTTTCATGCAGTCTGATCTTTTTAAATACATATGTACTTCAGTTTTGCTGTTTGAAAATTTGAATGATGAAAACTCTTTATGCAAACGCAGCATCTTATTTCTGGTGCTATGAGCGGCATATCCACACGAGATTTCTGACTCTTTTATGCCTATATACTCTTTAATTTTTGAGATGATCCATGTAAAGATATGTCACGGGAAACATACAGCCTCTTCTTCACTTGTATTGTTTCCGAAACTAGAAACACCCAAGAATTCTTGACTCTTGTAGAAAAATAGTAATTTTCTTAATGGAAACTATGAAAATCTTTTTGAGCAAACACAGCATTTAGTTTCTTGATGCTATGAGTGACATTTCCACACAAGATTTTTGACATTGTGAATGGCTATCTACTGCTTTATTTTTTGAGATAAATACATGAAAAGGGAAGGCAGCAGATGAAATCCTTTAGTCCCTTTCCATTATTTAACCATTTAGTGACAAATCCCTTGTTGAAACAACTAATGATTTGCGAATTTCATGAGATGATATAATTTTTGTTGAACATTTTTTACTTATAAAAATGTACTTCAGTTTGTTCTTTGAGAAATAGAATGATGAAAACTCTTTATGCAAACGCAGCATCCATTATCTTGGTGCTATGAGTGGCATATCCACACGAGATTTCTGACTTTGTTGCCTACATACTTTTGTTTTTTGAGATAATCTGGGTAGAAGGCTTGGCATGCCACATGAGATTTCTGACTCTATTGCCTACGGTATTTTGTTTATTTTTGAGATAATCCGAGTAAAAGGCTTAACATGCCACACGAGATTTCTGACCCTGTTGGCTACACACTTTTGATTTTTAAAAGGCTTGACATGCCACACAAGATTTTTGACTCTGTTGCCTACGCACTTTTGATTTTTGAGATAATCCGGGTAAAAGGGCTGACATGCCACATGAGATTTTTGACTCTGTTGCCTACGTACTTTTGATTTTTAAGATAATCTGGGTAAAAGGTTTGACACGTAACATGAGATTTCTGACTATGTTGCGTACGTACTTTTGATTTTTGAGATAATCCTGATAAAAGGCCTGACGTGCCAAACGAGATTTTTGACTCTGGTTCCTAAGTACTTTTGATTTTTGAGATTATCCGGGTAAAAGGCTTGACATGCCACATGAGATATCTGACTCTGTTGCCTTCATACTTTTGATTTTTGAGATAATCCGGGTAAAAAGCTTGACATGTCACACGAGATTTCTGACTCTGGTGCCTACATACTTTTGATCTTTGAGATAAACCGGTTATAAGGCTTGACTGGCCACACTAGATTTTTGACTCTGTTGCCTACGTATTGTTGATTTTTGAGATTATCCATGTAAAAGGCTTGACATTTTATGTAAAAATTATTTTATGAAAAGCCTTCAATACTTTGAGATGATCTAGTTTTTTTTTTGTTGTTGTCTACAGTTTTGGATCCCAAATAAGTAACAACCTTTTTTTACTCCTGTGGTAATATATTTTTCTATACGAGATTTTATATGAAAAGCCTTCAGCACCTCGCCATTATCTTTCTTTTAGTATCAAATCCCAAATAATAACTCCTAATGATTTTCTTACTTTGATGGATAATATTGTTTATGCTTAAATAGACAAGTTAATGATGGAAATCTACCTCTTTGTTTGTTTCAAAAATGGAATGCTGAAATTTTTTGGGGAAAAGCAGCATCTAGTCTCACATTGCTTGGTTTTTTGAGATGGAAACACTTGACTCCATCACTATTATCATACTTTTAATACCAGATTCTAAATTGTAACACAGAATGATTTCTGACTATTTATAATCAGAGGAGGAGCTGATTTCTGGCTCTTGTAGTTCGCCTAAAATTTAGGAATAGGTAAATACCGTGGTTGAAAATTATTCAGTTCTTCACTATGAGTTTGCTCTTAGTATTAGATCTCAAATGGAAACACCTAGCTTCTTCAAGTTTTTATGGAATGGTTTACATTCTTTCTATACAAAAGGGAATGATGATTTTTTTTTTGCACAAACTAACCTCCCTCTGTGTTTGTTCTTTGAGTTTTTTATTTAATTTATTTTTTTTGAGAAAAATTAAGAATGAAGGCAATACATAAGTTGAAAACTTTAGTCTTGACTATCTGTTTACTCTCAATAATGGTCTAGAAATATCCAATAGTATCTTACTTTTAATTGGATAACAGTTTCATTTCCAAAAAATCTTTTGGTACCGTGAGTCACATTTGCACACGAGAGTGTTCACGTCCCGTATGTACTTGAAAATTTGAATCTCTCAATGTTTGCATTATGTTTTGATTGGTAGTGTTTGAATATAATTATTATTGGGTAAATAAATTCTGAACACTCTTATGTTAAATGGAATGATGTTAGGAAACGAAAGCAGACAGTGGCAGCTTTTTGTCATATAGAAACTATCCAACCATCCAGAAACTAAATTATATCATATTCAACTTCCAGTGTCACAGTTTCATCAAATAGTTCTAATTGCCCCCTTTGTTTGTCTTTAGGATGTCTAATATGCTTGCCTTTTTCACTGATGAGTAGATATCCTTCTTCTAATCTGAAGTCGGATTACTTTATGTGAACATATTTTGATCAACTATCTGACGTATGATTCTTGGTGGCTTATCTGCAGGATGGGTACGTCGCATAATCTATATCATATTATCATTGCCTTTGGTTATCTTCATTCGTATTGGGGTTTGGAATTTTGGTTCCAGAGGGGTTTCATTTCTCTTAAAATTATTGCAATTAACCAACATTTTCTTTTTTATATTCAGTATTATATCTGCTTTACTTTGTTTCTTTGTTGACACTATATCTGCGTGTTCACCATCACTATGTTTTTTTTGTTTGTGGTTATTAGTTATTACTGTCTCTTGAATTTTCATTATTCTTCTATGTGTAGGCATTTTGTTCCAAATCTAACTATTGGTGCTCCTATCATCGAAAGCTTGAGAAAGCATACAGAGTAATATCAGCTGTCCCTTTACTTTTCACTCTTTGCTTCTTATCAGTTTGCACATGTGTAACTACAGCTGGATGAAGTATTTTTGACTTGTTCTGTTTTAACAGCACATATTTGGATTGCCACCTTATGGTCACAAATCCTCTTGATTATGTTGATCCCATGGGAAAGGCTGGTGCTTCAGGTTTTACATTTCACGTTGAGGTATCCAGAGGTTGGTTAAAAAATTATTTTTTCCTTGTGAAATTCAAATTTTAAATCTGTTCTGTTTATATATTTGTTTTTCTTATTCATATTTTTGGGTACGGTCTCATGGTATTTCTGTGCAGAAAATTGGCAAGAGCTTGTCCAAAGAATCAAGTCGAAAGGCATGAGAGCTGGTGTGGCATTGAAACCTGCAACACCAATTGAGGAAGTATATCCACTGGTAAGTGGTAAGCATTTTATAGTTTCCATGGAGTTTTCACTCGTCAGAAATCCTGTTTGCATTGGATGGACAGATTGTTAGAAGTCCAAAAGCAGACAATGCCTAATTTCACCAAAATTAATGGATATTTGTTGGGTATTCTATTTACAATCATTTAAAGTAAATTGCTAATCTTGATGACTGCCCTTGTTTTTCTTTATCCTCAGCTTGAGGGTGAAAACTCCGTGGATATGGTCCTTGTTATGACTGTAGAGCCTGGATTTGGTGGCCAAAAATTCATGCCAAGCATGATGGATAAGGTTGCATTTCTACTTTTTACTTTTGTGAAACTTAGCTCCCGTATTAGTCAACTTGTAACTCAATATTTCTTTATTCTTATTGTTATTCAGGTGCGCACACTGAGAAAGAAGTATCCATCACTTGATATTGAGGTAGATCCATATTTATTGCATATTTTTTTAGTTAAGTAGTTTGTGGAGTTGATTGTTTTGTAATTTCTTTAGTTACAGTGCTGTCTTAATACGTCTACTGTTGTTAACTTGGTTAGACATCAAACCACATCCTTAGTAACAAATCCCATGTGGAAACAACCTATGATTTGTGAAAATGATCATATAATTTTTGTTCAACAAAAAATGTTGATTAAAATGTACTTCAGTTTGTTCCATTAGTAACAAATCCCATGTGGAAACAACCTATGATTTGCGAATTTCATGGGATCATATAATTTTAGTTCAACAAAATTGTTGATTAAAACGTACTTCAGTTTGTTCTTTGAGAAATAGAATGATGGAAACTCATGTTGAAACAACCAATGATTTGCTAATTTCATGAGATGATATAATTTTTGTTGAACATTTTTTATTTATAAAAATGTACTTCAGTTTGTTCTTTGAGAAATAGAATGATGAAAACTCTTTATGCAAACGCAGCATCCATTATCTTGGTGCTATGAGTGGCATATCCACACGAGATTTCTGACTCTGTTGCCTACGTATTTTTTATTTTTGAGATAACCCGGGTAGAAGGCTTGACATTCCACAAACGATTTCTGACTCTGTTGCCTATGTACTTTTGATTTTTGAGATAATCCGAGTAAAAGGCTTGACATGCCACACGAGATTTCTGACTTTGTTGCCTACATAGTTTTGATTTTTGATATAATCTGGGTAAAAGGCTTGACATGCCACACGAGATATCTGACTCTGTTGACTGTGTACTTTTTTTTTTCTTTTTGAGATAATCCGGGTAAAAGGCTTTACAGGCCACACGAGATTTCTGACCCTGTTGCCTACGTACTTTTGATTTTTGAGATGATCCGGTTAGAAGGCTTGACTTGGGATGTAGAAAACTTTTCTGCCCTTCACTAATAGTTTTTTTGACAGTATTGGATCCCAAATTAGTCACAACCTTTTCTGACTTATGTGATAATATTTTTTTTCTAAACAAAAAATGTGAATGATGAAAATCTTTGTGCAAACGCAGCATTAAATTTCTTGGTGTCATGAGCCGCATATCCACACTAGATTTTTTCAGTGTTTTTGCTTGTGCTTTAAAATGGCGATCAGACAATTAATGAACGTCTGTTCTTCAGGTGGATGGTGGTTTAGGACCTTCAACTATCGACATGGCTGCATCAGCAGGAGCAAACTGCATAGTTGCAGGAAGTTCAGTATTTGGTGCACCTGAGCCTGCGAAAATCATATCCCATTTGAGACAGAGTGTAGAGGAAGCCCAGAGAAATAACGCGCACTGATGCAGCGAACGCGCATCATGATTTTACTTTGATCCATACTTCCATTTGAAGTTTCACGTTTGGAACTGAATAAAATTGTATGATTCATTAATATGATTTCATAGCCCCACCACCTTTGTTGTTTGCTGAAACTTTGGAAGGTTGATTTTACTATACTTACAATATATACTTGAGAATCTGATTTGTATAATAGTGCTTGACTTCTATTGGTATGGGTGACACCGTCACCATGTTAGTTCTGTCAAGTAAATTTGCAATGGAAATTTTTTTGTAGTTTAACATTTTTATATTTTGATTGTAAATCAGTAAAAAAAAATGATTGAGATGACCCTGATTATAGGGGTACTATTCATAGTTTATACTTCCGTCCCAAAATGAGTGATCTGTTTGTTTAAATTTTTTGTCTTAAAATAAATGTATTCTTTATATTTTTAAGTTATTATATTATCGTTTTCTTCATGTTACCCTTATCACTTATGCACATTGACAGTTCTGCACATGAGGTGTAGGTGAAAAAGTGAGGGTAATATTGAAAACACATTAAATTATGTGATAATTTTTAATCTTTGCAAAAAATGAAAACAATACACTCATTTTGGAACGGGTTTACTATATAAATTACTTCAAGTGAGTATATGATTGGGTTAGGATCTCCTCGTTGACATCGCCTTATAAATTGAGTGTCCAGCTGTGTGTGCGGGTGGAGGAGAAAAGGAAGATTATCCTCTCTACGTATCAAACTGAACGAGTAAAGGTCCCATTCCTCTATCAATCTTTGAGTAGAGAACTCATTCTTACTGAGACTGCTTACAGAATTATTTCATATATGATACATTAGAGGATAGCTTGATGATCCAAGATAAGACACTCATAAATGTGCAAAAGTCCCTTTCCTTCCTCTGAACCCTAACTTCTATTTAGAATTGGGTATTTACTTCAGACTTAGATCCACAAATTCATTGGGTTAGGTATGAGTGAAATTTAATGTTGTGTTAATTCCTCGTTGGTTTAGCTTAACATCATTAGTTCTCTCCAGCATGTCTAGAGAGGTTGGTTGACAGGTTGAGCAAAGGTGAACTATTTTCTGAGGCGAAAGACTAGACTCTCGGGTGTCTGCATTGATACATGACGGCCCCCTTTTCCTTTGATCGAAAGCGATATAAGTAGCTGTTTTATTTCCTAGTCAAAGCTTATATCAAATGGGAATGACTGAAGCTTTTCCACCCTTATAACCTATTGTAAGCTCTTCTTTCATCTTGTGTGACGAATCAAATTAAGTGAGCACTCAAAAGTTTCCTTCCTAGATCAGGAAAGAAAGACAATTACTGAGTTGTGGTAGCGGACCTTGGGCAATAGAATAGGAATAGGACAATGAGAGTATAGTAGGCTTCCATTATTCCCTTCAACTAATAACTAATACTATTCCTGTACTTGAGTTTGATTTCTGACTAATGAGTAGAGTAGGAGACATTAGTAAACTGGGTTGTAACTATCAAACTAACTGATGAGAGGTCTTACCAGGTGATGTTGAAGTGAAAAAAGCTGCTTAAATCATTCTCTAAGGGATTGTATTGACATTTATCAAACTGTCAATAAAAACCACTTAGGCAATCATGTAAAGTCATAAGGAGTAGTGCAAGGCTAAGTCAAAACAGTACACCATCATCCACACATGGAGAGGTATTATACATACCTCGGATTCCCTCAGTCACTGACTAGTACTGAAAAAAAGGGGAAGGATTGTATCTAGAACTAAGATCATATAGTTGTTCGGTATTTAAACTATTTTTTTTTATTTAACACTTCTGATCATTATTTTTCTTGAATCTTGAGTAATATTTCTTGTTTGATTTATGATTGTTTTTAGTTAAATGGGGATCTGAATGGTATGGAGAAATATGATTCCCGAACAGAGCTCGAATGGAGTGGAAAAAATTCCCGAATGAGAAATGGGGATGGGAATGGTATTTCAAGCAGCATATAATATTTGTGTTTTTCACCTGAAGAGAAGTGACATTGATGTTTATTGCTGCATTATTATATTTTTATTTCCTCTGAATGTTGAGCAAAACAGCAACTGGTAGGTTTTCTAGGCACATGGGTTGGGAACATTGCACTAGCTAACCAAAACCATTTGTCTTAGCAAATGGAAACTAGCAACTTTACAAGTCTCTTGCAGCATGTGCACAGTAGTTTAATAATAACTCATCTCAAATAGATGGATCTAGATCGTCAAATTTATCTACATATTATATATTTTAACTGGATTTGGATACACCTGAGACTGATAATGTAATTAATAAATTTATGCTCTTCGAAAATTAAATTGATTTATATACTTCTGGATTTGATACTCTGGAGTCTATAGATTAATTGCCATGGGCAAATGTACCCAGCTCGACAAAAGAAACCTTTCGTTTCTCAACTCACCTGGGTTCTTGCCATGCATGTTTCTGATCTGTACTGGATAGATAAAGGTTAGATGAGTGGTCAGCTCGTGCGCTCACATGCTTGTGCATCCCCTCTACTTTTGGTCTTTTTCTGCTTTGATTCTTGAGCTACTAACCTTGAAGACGCAGATGCACACCTTTTTTGCTTACATTAAGGAATAAGGAGTGAGGACTAGGAAGATATGTTTTGTATTTTGGTCGATATTCAAAGTACTCCTTAGTTTCCTGAATCTAGTATGATCTTCCAATTCATGAACAAACTTGGCAAACAAGTCATAAGAACATAGAAAAAACAAACTGAAAAGTGGAAGAATTTTTGGAACTCGTTCAGAAAATCAAGGGGTTGAATATTTTCCTTTGTATTCTCCAAGTAAGCTGTCTAGGACTGGGAGAGGTCTAAAGTGATTAGTTAGCTATTAGGAAGGATCATTAGTTTTCTAATACTCGTTCATATGCATTTCCAAGCCTTGTTGTGTATAATATAGTCGATTTTTGCATTTTGAACAATGACATGTCGTATTTAACGGTGGATGCAACATATTTCATCGTATCTATCTATTTGTTTCTTTATGGTGTATGGTTGGCTGGTTGGTGCTTGTCAACCTAGGATATTCATGACCACTTTGACCTATTCTTCTCTAGCTAGGCTCCTTTTTTGCCTCATATTTTCCTTGCATGGCATCTCTTTCGGACATGAGTGTATGCTGATTGTGCATTGGTGCGATCTATCTTTTTTAATTTCTGTATTTTCCATATCCTTCCAAACCTGCATCATTTTTTCACTTCTTTGCGCAACACTTTTGCAAATATATTTTCATCTTGTCAAAACATGTCTATGGTCTCTGTTCTTCCTGTCAAAACATGTCTGTGATCTCTATGCACAACTTACTTGATTGAATGTGACATCAAGTACTGTGAGTCTATGAGCCTAGGCTTTTCGGTACATGTATGTGACTTATTCAAATGTTGTATAGTATAATATATAGTACATGAATAACATTTATGCGATACAAATGTTTAATGTAGCCATGAGGTTAGGATGTTGGTATAGATTAAAGACATGCATAAATTTACTATACTGAATGTATGTTCAAGATGTTAACATATGTTAAAAAATGCAGGTATGAAACCCGAGGAGTCCTTTGGGGTAAGTTAAAAAGTGATAGCCATGATCACTGCCAATTGAAAACTGAAGGGTTAGATTAATATTAGCAAAAGCTTATGGAATCAAGCCCAAGAAACCAGACAGCTGGAATTAGAGTAAAAAAATATGCAACACCATTGTCGCCCCCAAGAATCCTGTCCGCTAACAGCTTTCAGAATACTTTGTATTTAATCTTTTTTTACTTCATTTTTTTTGTATGGATCCAAAATATTCACTCTTTAGCTTTCAATAGTGTGTGTGAGCTCTTTATTTTTATAATAAAGTCTTGTGTGCAGAAGTAGTGAGAGTGGTCATGAGCATGGCAGTTGCTGCTCTAATCAGTGAGTGTCACTTGAGAGCTTTGCTTATATTATTAGTCATCTGTTACTTACTTGAGTACTCTGCAGCTGTATTTGGGAAGAACTTGCTGAGCTGTGATACTACCTCTGCAGATGCTTCTGGCTACCGTTGCAATGGAACCAGCCAGTGCAGGACCTTCGCGGTTCTTCGAACCAATCCACAATACTCATCTCTCTTCAACCTGAGCTATTACTTGGGCATTAGTCCTTCGGTGATTGCAAAAGCAAATGGGTTCTCTGCTGAAACTGAGTTCTTTTCATTGGGTCAGCCTCTGCTTATCCCAATTGACTGCAAATGCATTGGTGGTTTCTTTGGAGCTGAGCTAATCAAGACCAGTGTCAAAGGAGAGAGCTTTTATGGCATTGCTGAATCTCTGGAGGGCTTGACAACTTGCAGAGCTATTCGCGACAAGAACCCGTATGTCTCGCCATGGGCTCTTGCTGACAAAGTTCGATTAAAGATCTCACTGAGGTGTGCTTGTCCATCTCCTGAAGTCAGTGCACAAACACAATTCTTGGTGTCGTATCCGGTTAGCAAAGGTGATACTGTTTCTAAATTGGCCTTGAATTTCAATACTACAGGAGAAGCTATAGTTTCTGCTAATAACAGGTCAGGGGAGAGCTTCAAATCTGTAGTAGAAAGCTTAACTCCTCTTACATCTCTGCTTATTCCACTCAAAGAGGAGCCTAGACTTGGTTCCCTCGTAGAGCCCCGCGAGCCCAATTTTCGTTTTCCAGCAACTAGCATTCCTGTGGCAAGTCGACACAAGAAGAAGCCTGAAATGTGGAAGCTCGGACTTTATGTTGCTCTTGGCGGTGTATGTATTGGAGCAACTATTGCCATGGCAGTAGCTTTGTTGCTGATCCAATTGAAGAGAAAAAACCAGAATAATTTATTGAAGCCTTCAGATGTGGAGCTGCAACAGCTTAGTCTCAGTGTGAGAACTACCAGTGACAAGAAGGTCTCATTTGAGGGCTCTCAAGATCCTCTTGATGGGAAAATCTTGGATGTTACGCCCCGCAAGACTCTGGTGGAGACTTATACTTTTGAGGAACTCGAAAAAGCTACCGAAGATTTCAGTTCAGGTAATCACATAGAGGGATCTGTTTTTCACGGGCGCCTCAGCGGGAAGAACTTGGTAGTAAAGCGTATACAGCAAGAAATTGTCTCGAACATCGATTTGGAGCTCTTTAATGATTCAGTTCACCATCACCCCAACATAATGAGGCTGCTGGGGACATGTTCGACAGAGGTACCAGGAGCATCATCGTATTTGGTTCTCGAGTATGCCAAGAATGGATCCTTGAAGGATTGGCTCCATGGCGGGTTGGCGATGAAGAGTCATTTCATTGCCTCCTGCTACTGTTTCTTGACTTGGAGCCAGAGGCTCAAGATCTGTCTAGACATAGCCATGGCACTGCGCTACATGCACTGCATAATGAACCCGAGTTATGTCCATCGACACCTGAAGAGCAGGAACATTTTCTTAGACGAAGAGTTCAACGCAAAGATTGGCAACTTCGGCATGGCGAGATGTGAAGATCAACAAGGCGTGGAGGACCCAGAATTTTTCACCACCAATCCTGCCTCCTGGAGCCTGGGCTATCTGGCTCCTGAGTATGTTCACCAAGGTGTAATTTCCCCTAGCATTGATATCTTCGCTTTCGGGGTCGTTCTCCTGGAGGTTTTATCTGGCAAGACCCCTATTACCCGTCCTAACGACAAGGGCGAAGGGAGCGTTTGGCTCTCGGAGAAGATCAAATCGATATTGGCATCAGAAAATGCGGAGAAGCTGAGGGAATGGATTGATAGTGCATTGGGGGAGAATTATTCATTCGACGCAGCAGTGGCGGTGGCCAATCTAGGAAGGGCCTGCACAGAGGAAGATCCATCTATGAGACCAAGTGCTGGAGAGATTGTGGAGAAGTTGACAAGATTGGTGGAAGAGTTGCCACAAGGAGAGCACATTGTGGTGAGTGAGAGCTCTTGCAAGCCTCTTGTCAAAGCTGCTGCAAACAGTTGTGAATAATGTCCACAGACACAGAAATAGTAGTATTGAACTATTGATTCTAGTCCTGGTACTGTCAAAATTGTTTGTCCTAGAAGGAGCTCTAGTTGGGTACTTGATTCAAAGGTTGTTACTTGTTTTTGTGATGTTGTATATAAATTAATGTATACTCTACTAGTACTTGTTGAGGAAGCAGCTGTACCTGTACTCATGGCAAAACAAGCTTGTCTGCTCTGTATTTTGACTATTGTCATTGCTTAATCATCAAAACCTACAGGCTTCTCTGGCTACTGTATGCACAAAATTATGAAGTTATTACAAGTTTTTAACTTATTGTTTACATTAACATTTAATTTGTTTTCTGGTTTCACAAAAGTTTATGAAATAAATCCTATCATCTTGCTTTTGTTGATTCCGAGATACAAAAGAAAGTTAGCAAAGTCTTACCTTTCACCCATTTCAAGGTTTGAAACTTTATCATCTCTTTTTTTGGAGTAAGAGAAGTAGGAATGCTGATTTTGGTCACAAATGGACAAATTTAGAGATGAAGCTATCACTGGCTTCTGATTGACCTAAGTTTGACAAGTGAGTTGTAAATAGAAAAGTTCAAAATCTATGTTGTTAAGTATTGTATTGCTCTGGGTGGTGGTTGGATTGCTCGTTATCATTTCTGTAAGTTTTGGGTAGGTGGTCGCACGGGCTGGCCCTTCACCCGAAGATGGTTGAGGTTCTTTCGATTCAAGAAACTTTTAATTGGATTGACATTAAAAATAAGATAATATCATCATGTCGAACAAAGATTTGATGATGACAGATTTTCAACACTTTAGATCTTATATTAGGTGACATCATGTTGTCTTTGTTACTCAATTTTTTAGTATTAAGTTTTGTTTTGTTAACCAATCTGGGATCTAGCTGAAATGCTTTAATGAAATTGTTACAATTGAATTTTTTTTTTTTTTTTAAAAAAGTACTGTATTTACCGTTAGATTGTTTAAAAAATTTGTTTTAG
>JAYMTA010003410.1:0-14295 GCA_036897625.1 Pelargonium cotyledonis | reverse complement strand
CCTTCCTTCTCCTTGCCGCAACGGAGGAGGTCCATTGTCGCCTCCACACACGACTCTAATTCACGGCGTCGCCTCCTCCGCTGTTCGCCGTCCACCACCAACGAGGCATCCACGGCCAGCAACGACGACAATCTCCAAGGCTAGCAACGACGAAGATCTCCACGTCCACCGCCAGCAACAACATCGTCAGTCATAACTCAACCATAGCCAAATCTCGTCATCGGTCAAATCTCGATGCCGTGAAAATGGTCAGAGCTCCATTGTCTGATCTACTCTAGAACAAACATCAACGACGTCGTGGCTATCGATGGTTGGGGGATAAAGGCCGAGCCACGCCGGCCGCTCCTCCTCGCCGTGGTCATCGATTTTAGAGTTTTTTTTTTTTTTGGACATCGGGTTTCTAAATTTTTAGGGGTTTCTAAAAATTGTGGAAATTTGATTAATTGAACCAAAAAAACGCAAACAAAAACCTCGAATTCCGACGAATTTGTATTTGTTTCTGACGAATTTTTGATGATTCTGACGACAATTTGATTTTTTTCGATGGAACTATAAAATTTTCGGCGAGACTACGATTTTTCCGGTGAACCATTAATTTTTCCAGCAAACCATTAATGAAGAAGGATAATATAGTGAAGGGCGATTTTGGAATTTCACAAAATATTGGTCATGTGTTAGACACATGACTGAAATTTTGGAATATTCCGTTAACTTTGACATAAAATTGAACGGAAACTTAAGTGACATAATACAAAGGTGGTAATATTAACGAACTAAAGTTAAAGGAAAACACGTGTAAAAAATGTAAAATACCTAGTAGGCATATGTAATTTTCTCAATTAAATAATTACAAATTAGTTTAAAGGACAGACCTGTTTTATTTATTTATTATTTTATTTGTTTGAGGTAGTTCCAAAAATTCATGTAATGGCTAGCTCTGCAAAATAAATTATCCAAATTGTGGGGGCATGTTATGCATCAACTAGGAAACCAATAGTTCATATTGAGCATAGAATAAAATCAAGATAGAATCAACATTCTATCCCTTCAGCACAAACATGATCAACAACTAATACCCAACAAACTTTCTGTCATCTCTCAATCATTCTTGAGATCCATGACCTGATTTTTACAAGCCATCTTACCATATGGCACTGAAAAGGTGTGACTACTATTGACTTTTAAAGCTTTTAAACTGCTAATTCCTTTATTCAAAAAGAAAAACAAAACAAAAAACTGCTAATTCCAACTTCTATTACCTATCTTGGACATTCAAATAAACAAGAGTAAACACATGATCATAGAAATGACCCATCAATAGAAACAGACATCAATAAGCAAAATAGACCAGCAATTTCCGGTAAAAAAATAAAAAGAAGACGGATTGCAAATTCAATTTCCTTAATACATCCAAATTTCATTTTCATCCATGGCTTCACTATATTCAAAAAGCTTCCGTTTAAATCAGTCTCACTATTCAAAATCTAGTAAAGAGATAAAGATGTGTAGTATAAGTACCTGTACTTGAAGTTGGAAATCATTGTGATTAGATGGGAAGTATATCTCAAAACTGTAAACATATGATCCAAAAGCAAATCAAACATCAGACTTACTGCTTCACCTCTTCAGCTAGCTACGTGCTTCTTCCACCATGCAGTGATAATTCTGTCCTGACAAACCAACAGCCATATGGTGTAATTCCAATGAGAATTGCCACAGAAAAATGAGCCAAAACTGCCAGACTTTACATGCCTCAACAAAGTGCTAAACTCACAAAGAGATGCTATTCAGCTCACCAGAGAGATTAACCACTCAAAATTGTGAGACTGTGCATTAGTCAACAAAATACTTTGATTGTAATCCACATAAAGACTATCTGCAATTCGAATGAGGCTTGTTTGGAGAGTAAAAGATGGATCCAGGTCTATTAACTGTCTCATGTTCAGAACCATTTGGTCCAGCGTCTGCGTCATCGTCATCACTGTTAAGATCAACAGGAGTAAAACGATTCTGGAATCCCCTGCGCCTCAGAAGAAACACATTGAAGTAGTAGCTCACTAAATCTTCCCTGCGTTTACCAGGAAGAGACTTAATCAATGGATCCCAGAAACGCTTACCAAGAGATACGGGATTAGCCCTCACAATAGAGTCAAACTTCTTCTCTTCGTCCTTTCCCCAAGAAAGTACAACTTCCTCTCCCATCTTATTAAACTTCCAATGGAGGAAAGCTGACCCCAGTTCCAGCTTTACTTTGTATCTCTTCTCAGCAATATGAAATTTGACACATTCATAAGAACCCGGGGCTTGGCATCCACATGAATCCTGTCTTCCCTTTCCAATAGGATCCCTTTCAATCAGAAACCTGGGCTCACTTTTTTCCAGTGGCCAAACCCTGACACCCAACCACTTACAATCGCTCTCATAAGCTGCCCCAGTCCATTCTGGTATTTCCACTTGATACTGGTGCCCCACAGGAATTCGCTTACGTTTACGACCCCCATCAAGCATGTCAATATGACCTACCCCTGTGATAGAAGAACTCTGACTATTCTCCATGTCACTTTGAGTACCTGACGAGGATGACTCTGAGCAGGCTTGTCCTTCAATCGTTGTTTCTTCAGGAAGTAGCTTCCGCCTGCATTTCATCCTCTCTCTAAGGTTGTAACTGGATCCAAGATGATCATCATACATTGCCGGATGCATCTTGTGGTTCTTCTACAGCATAGAAATAGATTTCAACTTACACAATGTA
The DNA here is from genome assembly GCA_036897625.1 of Pelargonium cotyledonis. Lineage (NCBI taxonomy): Eukaryota > Viridiplantae > Streptophyta > Magnoliopsida > Geraniales > Geraniaceae > Pelargonium > Pelargonium cotyledonis. The sequence goes on along the minus strand of JAYMTA010003410.1, from coordinate 11,543 downwards.
CAATTGGAGATATTTACTTCTTTATTGATTCAAACATACAGGGATAGTCGCATGGTAAATTATCATAAATTTGATACAATCACACACACACATAAATCTTGGACTTATTGCTAAGGCCAAGAGTGACTAACATTCACATGCTAACCTAGATCCAACAAATATCTGTCTTCATGTTACATCTCATCTTTCTGATACTGCAACATTGTACATGTTTGACAGCCAAGGAAGATGGTATACCATAAAATGATGCTGATATACCATATGATATCACTGTTTTTATTGATTAGCATGGTTACTTTTATGATATTAATCTTCATAGACAAGAAATGTACAAATAATTCTAACATTACAACACCAGCAACTATCCTCTTTCAGAAGAAATGGAAAGAGGAAGAAAATATAATGCAAAACAAAGATTATAGAAATCAAAGAACTGTACTAGGGATGACAATCCTTTAGTGCTAACTTAAATAAGTATAAGTTGTGACAAAAACACTGATAAATGCATAGATACAAAGATTGCAGAGTTTCAACTGTTTAATGTAAAACAGTGAACTACCCTTATTAATTTCTGTGTAATGCAACATTTAAGCATGGTGTTCCAATTCTTGTTCAGATCTGTTTGGTTGAAATTCTAATATACCAGCATCATTTTAATTATATTATTTTGGCATAGGAAATCAAACATAGATGATAACAAAGTTAACTTAACAACCTAATTAGAAATATCTTGTTTAATTGCAATACTATTATAAATAAAAATGGGTTTTCAAAACTTTCAAAAAGAAAAATTATAAGCATTTTCCATATTTGTAGCCTTGTGCAGAAGCTTCAAATAGAAATTTTTTTTCAACAAGGCAGAGTCTAAATCTTATAACTGCTAAGATTCTAAACACAAGGAAGTAAGAGGTCATGCCCTAGTATTCCCTTCACCTCAAAGGCACTATGTACATCACACACACATGTATATATATATATATATAGAGAGAGAGAGAGAGAGAGAGAGAGAGAGAGAGAGAACAAAGAATCTAAGCCCTTAAGTTATTTGGCTTGGGCTAAGCTACCAGTAAGGTAATGACATCTCATTACAAAACCTGGATCCAGCTAGTCGCTCTACTCCCACAAAATCATTGGGGCGGGTATGGGTATCTTTTTATTGATTTGACCAAGCCTATGCCAAAAAAAAAAAAAAAAGAGTTTGACTCTCTCTCTCTCTCTCTCTCTCTCTCTCTCTCTTATGTGTGTGTGTGTGTGTTTGGTTTAGAGATTAGAGAAGATACATTTTGCTTTCAAGAAACATAAGCAAATTCACAAAATATGATTAGATGTGTGAACCACTGATCTTCGAAGAGACTGACCTTTTTCTATCAACTAGTTCAAACAAGAGTAGATATTATCAAATTCATATCCATGTATCACAAGTAATACAAGATATCCTGCCATTAATGATTACCAAACTTTTTAACTATTTGTGTATCCCCATGTAAATCGGACGCTAGATTTACCACTTCCATAAATCAAAGGTCATAACATGTCAATTCTTACTTATATATATACATTCTTGTGATAAAATAGAAATGTTTTGAAAAGCCCGCGCTTCGGGCTTAAGCCCGAAGCCCCACTTTTGGGTTTCGCTTCATGAGAAGCCCAGCCCCTTTAATGAAGCCCGCGCTTTATGGGCTTTTTTAAGAAGCCCGAAGCCCGCGCTTTTAGGGCTTTTTATTTAACTCATATTACTTAGTATGAACCTTATTTTAGTAAATAAAAACTCAATAAAACCTATTTAAAAACCCTTCAACTTCCTATCTTTACGGCTGCTATAAGATTTTGATGTTCAAAAACACAAAAGAAGCACATAAAACATATCAAAATATCAACATCAACTACAGAGTACAGCCTATAGAGATGAGAATATAACACTTACAATTCAGATGATAATTTCACATCTCTTCATTATGATGAGCATTATGACTAAAATTTACATGCTTTTCTTCTTTCTATAAAACAGAGTTTCTTTAAGTGGAACTGTCTTATGATTTACGCCATAACTTGAACTTGTTTTGTTTTTTTTGGTCAACAGAGTTGAGAGTATCATACTCTATAAACGTCTCAAGTTGAGACTTTTATAGAGTATGATTTATGGTGTTATTTCTATAATACTTTTATCATCCTAATATAAGTATTTAAATATATTAATGGAGATGAATCAACCATTGTTGATGTATTTCTCTTTTTTACTTTTAAGATTAATAAAATAGGAGGTGTGTATCCACACAATATATGCTGTATTTTTTCAGTATTTGTGCTTCACAGCCTGCAGCTGGACAAGAATGTTAGAATAACTAAACTCCATAGCAACCTTTGATTCTAATACGTAATCCACTAACCATGCATGATAATCATTAGAGAGAAACACATATGTGGAATTGTGGTCACATATATGTTAAATGATAACGAACCAATGACTGACAGCTGACATGATAACTAGAATCACCACCTTTATAAAAACCTTACAGAAGTAAAATATTAATGTTTCCATTTGAACATATGCAGAACAGGCAAAGCGTTCGAACAAGGAAACAGGGAGTTTCAATGATAAAACAAACCATAATTTTTAACAACGAATAAGAGGGCAACATGTTAGAAATTATTCTCATGTTGCACAAAGGGGAGACAGCATCAGCAAATTGAATATGCTTCTAGAGGAAATATGAATTTATAAATATCACATATAAATGTAATATGTGTGTTCTACAATTCCAGGCATCAAACATTCAAAAGACTAAATGATTTGTTAATAATCAAAGAAGACCAACTGTAAACATGCAATATAGTTTATGACACATTTTCAGAACATAAGACAAATAAAATTATATATCCAGACAGAATTTGTGAGATGAAGTTTAAAATCCTACTCAGTAAAATGTCATTGGCCAAAACAAGATGGGATGATCAATCATACCAGCACACACATATATGGTAGCAATCAAACTAAAGCAGTAAAGCCAGTGCTTGAAAACTATTAATTAGTTGGAAGATATGTATCCAGAGTACACTAACAAGATGCAGATTCATAGAACATGAGTGCTTCATTTAATGCTTACTGGCAAGATTATCTCATTCATACTGAGTTAAGGAACTGATACATACCTGTAAAATTGATTGCTCAGCACTCAAGTCAACATCCCTTTTCTGAAACAGTGCTTGTCGGACCAACAAAACCTGCTTCCATGATACATCATTTGCACACACCTTCCACTTTGATCGATCTGGTATATAACCAATCACAGGATCACATGGATTCTTTGCAACCCCATTAACCCAGTTTAACATTCCCAACATATCCTCTCGCTTCCTCTTACTACCAAAACTCCCTTCCGCCACTATGTTGGGATCCACAGCCGTTAAATCATCATTTTCTTTCGCTCCATCCAGTCCCACCGCCACACTCTTCACTTCGTTACCATCGTCCAAATTTCCAACACTCTGCAAGTTCACCGAGCCATCCAAACACAAATCTCCCCTACCATCAACACATTCCTTGACCCCACACGACTCTGCAACATTACTCTCCCCTGCTGAATTCACCGGCACATCCAAATGTGAGTACACCTCCTCATCCTTCTTCTTGAGATCTGAAATCTCAGACAGAAAACCTTTAAACTCTGCCTCCAAATCCATCAAACCCTCACTTATACCCACACCACCAACCCGAAAAGAACCCCCGGAGCCCCTATTTTCCAAAATCCCAGCCAACCACCCCTCCAAAACTTCCAAGTACTTGCAATACACTAACTTCACAGATGGAGAGAGCTTGGAACTCAACCCAATCTCCTTAGTCACAGAATCCCACAACTTGTTCCTCGAAACAGCATCGTACCCGCCCTTCTCTCTCACAGCAAGAAAAAGCTTAAACAAATCCACGTACCGTTCATCTCCAAGCATTGGAGGGATGGACCGGTAACTATGAGCCGTACAGATCTCCTTGAGGAAAAAACCCAGAAGACGCTCGAACCAGCACCGGTACTTATCACTCTCCGCTTCGGTAGCTTCAACCGGTTCGCGCTCCACGCCGCGCCCACCTTCCTCCGGCCGAGCGAGGTCGAGTTGGACCCAGAAACCGTTCGGCTTGAACCTCTTCTTCGGGGTTTTAGCGCAATCTACGACGGACCCATCATCAATCCTCGACCACCCTGCCATGGATTTCGATTTCAAACCCTAGAAACAAATGATTCGGTTCACTTTGCTCAAAATAAATTTTGAACATTTGAATACAACGCAACAACAATTCAAAAAAAAAAAAAAGAGCAAAAAATGATTACGATTGCGCACAAAAGCCAGTACCGGTTAATCAAAAAAATGGGAGATTTGTGAAAGTTTTTGGCGGGAATGGGGGGTTTTTTAGGGCTTTAAAGATGGTGGATTTTGGGTTTTTGGGCCGCCGTGAAAAGTCCCGCGCTTGCTGTGTCTGTAATATAATTGCAGATATTATAGGGTGAGAGACAGAAAGAGAGAGGTCTTGTTGGGGCTAAATCTAAGTTTTCAACAGATACAGACCCTACTCTTCAAATCTACTATTGTGAAAGGATATAGAGAGTATGTGTGTGTGAGAGAAAATATAGTTCTAGAGAGAGAGAGAGAGAGAGAGAGACATACCTGTAAAAAAAATAACCTGTATTTGTGTTTTGTGGATTTGGGATTTTCTTGGGGTTTTTTTTGGGAGGTTTTCAATAGAATAGGTGATACACCTGCACTCCTCACCCTATGTGATGTGATGACCTCCTTGACCCTCTTTTAAAACCCTCTCTTCTCTCTCTTTCTCTCCCTTCTCCTCTCTCTCCTTGATTTGTAAAATCTAAAAAGGTAGAGTGTTTGATTGTAAATGATTTTAGGGTTTTCTTTTCTACAACCTTTCTTTTCTACAACCTTTGTTTTATAGTTGAGATGTAGGCTAACCATGGTTGTTATTTTAAAGGGTTGGGTTAGATTTGTTCATTTAGACCTTTTGATGGGTTCAAGGAATGGTAGTTTGGAGATTTCATAGTATATATGCAATATGGTCAAATACGATTATTTTATTGCAATATAAAAAATAATTGATGTGTCTTGTTTTTCTTCAAATTCGCTAAATGAACGTTTGATTGGTCGAGTTTAAAATTTGATTTTCACAATTTTTTTGTTGCCCAGATGTCTAATCGGGATTCAAGTCGGGTAGGGTCTTGAGGCTAAAAAAGTTTTCTCTTATAAAATTTTAGCGTAGTTTGTTTTGTGGGTCTCGAACTCGAGACACCATGCTGACAGAGAATAAATTTATACTTGTTGATATTCTCAACATTGAGTAAACGAAAAAGTATATGTTGTCGTATAATATAATTTAGGATGGTTGGGAACACTTATCTCGTGTTATAACTCTTTTCCAATTGCCTATCACATAATCAATTTGGCGATATTTACCTACCATATGTTATTATTAATGTTGTAATCTCTTGACAACTTTATGCTCAAATTTTGTTTTGAACAAGTTTTTCTCTTGATTTCATACAATTTTTTTTAAGGAATGAGATTATGGTTTAGATTTTTTTTTATTTTATGAAAAGAACATATATCAGTGCACTTATTTAACCTTACATCAAAGCAATGTTGAATGATGGTTAATTAAAACTCGTGGGACCTTTTCTATTCTCCCTAAAAATCTTAGTTATTATTACTAGTTCTTCATCAGAAGAATTTCTTTAAACCACCGTCGATTTTCTTTTGTCGATGGTGGTTTAATCATTTTTACTTGTATTATTTTTATTGAATAAACATGAATTTTGCAGATTCAACCTAATTAGTCATGTTCTTCCATCTGTTTCTTCATTACTACTAGCTCCTCTCATTCGATCAATCTTGCAGACGTCATATAATCATCTATGTATTCACTGTTGGCTAGTTTGTGAGAGTATGTTTATTACAAACAAGTTGATGTTGTTTCATATTTTTTGCTTTAAATCATATTTTAGTAGTTATATTAGTTTTGTATTTGGATTTTTACTCCTTTGGTCGAGGTTGTAGTTAGTCTCTCTTGTTGGAAGTTGAACGTTATATTCTCGTGTTGAAAGTTTTGTTTTGCCTTCTTTAATTGGAAGTTGTTTTGTGCTAGACTCCGACGTGCTTCAAATCATAGAATTTTTGATGACCGGTAGGAAGAGTTAAATCAATGTATTCGAATTGATTGTTGGTGATATTTTGAATATTACTTAGCATGTAACTATTATAGATTTTTTTTTATTAGTAGGTATGTGAATCAAATGACTTGTACTTGTTAGAAAATTATTGATTTTCAAACATACAATCAATAAGCTATAATTTGTAGGATCATAGAAATAAATTGATTCAACCTAATTTATGTATTATGTTTATATCATGCCAATGTAAAATTAATACAAACACATACCCGGATTCATGATTGACTCTTTTCCACTTGAATCCTTTTTCTTCTCTCTCTCTTTTTTTTGTTCAATGTTATGGAATGGTTCAGAAAAACATAATTTTTCATTTTGGTAGTTTGACGTAATATGTCAGATTAAATCATAAGGGAGAGAGAAATGATAAAATAATAACCCTAAAATAACTAACTAATCCATTTGGGCTCAACTACCATCAAGTTGGGCTTTTGTAATTGAGTTAGCTCATTAAAAACATGAGTCACATTAAAAAGTTAAATTAACAATCTCTCATTGGCTCATGTTACAACTTGATGATTCAAAATATACAAACAATAAGTGAACATTTTAGATATATTGAATCATTAATTCATCTTTCATTGAATTCCATCAATATGGATCATGGTGGTCTCAAGTTATTTTATCAACATTATTTTTCTCATGTACCATACTATCAACTTAATCCAAATTAGCAATAATTATAAGGTTGACTGTAATCTTTAACTATTCATATAACAATAATTGTAAATAACATAATGTGTAAATTTGAAAATTTAATGAATAAGCAAAAACGTGACTTTAATTGAATTCACATAAATTGTGTCATAAAATTAATACGAGCTATACAACATTAATGTATACATATATATCACAAATCATGTTAACAATGATTTATCTATAACACCCATTCTTTTAACATGGCCAATAAATATTTGGGTGGTAATCCTTTAGTCAACGGATCCGCTACCATCAATTTTGTATCAATATGTCTGATTGACACATTTTTGTTTTTGCATTTCTTTATTTAATAACTACTTCAAATCCATGTGTTTTGCACCTTTAGAGTACTTATCATTCATAGAAAATAAGACAGCTTCGGAGTTATCACAGTAAATTCTCAACGGCCTAGCAATACTGCCGACAATACCAGGCGTGGGACAAAATTCTGCAACCACAATGATTGAACAGTTGTCTCAAACACGCCACAAATTCTGCATCTGTGGTGGAAGTAGATCGAAATGACAGACTGTCTCCCACTTCTCTAGGAAACTGATCCCTCCAACTAACATAAGCACATAACCAAATGTATATTTTCTCGAATCTACGCATCCTGCGTAGTCTGAGTCTATATAGCCGACCAGCTCCAAGTATTTGTTCTTCTTTACGTGAGCATATAATCTTTGGTGCCTTGTAAGTGCCTAAGAACATTCTTTGCATTCTTCTAGTGATCTATTTTTGGATTACTATGATAACAACCTAACATTCCGATAACAAAACTGATGTTCGAGCTTGTGCATGTTTGAGCATACATCAGGCTCCCAACAACTGATGCATAGGGAATATTTTCCATTAATTTTTGTTCCAAATTGTTTTAGGGACATTATTTTTCACTAAATTTATCATTTTTTTTTAATTGGAACTATTCTAGCAGAACATTTAATATCCTAAATCTCTCAAATACTTCATTGATACAACCTTTCTAAGACAATCATCACCCATGTCTTTCATTTCAAAGTTCTTGGAGAGAACTGCTTTAACATCATGTAATAAACCTTTATCATTCGCAGCATGGAGAATATCATCAACATATAGAATCACTATTATGAATTTGCTCCCACTGACCTTTATATATATACACTGATCCACAGTGTTTTCTATAAAATCATATGACATAATGTTATTATTAAAGTTAATGTAACATTGTTTGAAAGCTTGTTTTAGTCTATATATTAACTTCTTTAACTTGCACACTAAATTTTCTTTACCTTAAGTTTTGAAACCTCCGGGTTGATCGATATAAACTTTTTTCTCTAAATCACCATTGAGGAAGACGGTCTTTACATCCGTGTGATGAAGTTCTAGATCATTATGAGCCACTAAATCCAAAACAATTCGTATAGAGTTTTTCTTTGAAATCGGAGAAAAAGTCTCCTTATAGTCAATGTCATCTTTCTGAATGTAACCTTTCACAACAAGTCTGGCTTTATCTTTCGATTTTGTCTTGTAAGTCTCTTTTGGTTTTGAAAACTCATTTACAACCCACTTGTTTTGCATTTTTAGGCAATTCTACAAGTTCTCAAACTTTGTTGTCATCCATTGATATCAACTCCACTCTCATGGTATTAAACAATTTTCTAGAATTGTTACATGTCATGACTTGTTTAACTGAGACTAGATCTTCATCAATACTCAAGTCGCATTCATGCTAAACTGAGTATATCAAGTAATCATCTGAAGTAACCAGTCTTTTCTACCTTGACTTTCGTGGTGCTATTTCTTAATGTACCACTTTTTCATTTTCAAGATGTACATTGTCAATTGGTTCATCATTTTCATGCTCATTTTGTGGGTTTGGAATCTCATTTTGTTGTTCCATCAAACTGTGTTTCTTTGATACAGCACAAGAAACAACAACTTAAGGAGAATTATTAGGTACAATAGTTTCCTCTTAGATCTCTTGAATATACACTTTTCTTAATCCCTCACTTCCACTGAATTCGTCATTCTCAATGAACTGAGCATTTTTAGACTCAATTTTTCTCGTACAATAGTTTGGACAGTAAAATCTGTACCCCTTTGATTTTGTTTGGATAGTCGATGAAGTAACCACTAATGGTTCTTACATCTAACTTTTTTCATGCGTATTGAATATTCTTAATTATGCTGGGCAACCTCAGACATGTAGATGGCTTGAGCTAAGTTTCCTTCCTGTCCATAGTTCATAAGGAGTTTTAGGAACTGCTTTAGTAGGAACTTTGTTCAACAGATATATTGTTGTTCTTAAGGCACATGTCTACAAAGAAAGAGATATATTAGTATGACTCATTATACTCCTAACCTTATCCATTAGAGTACATTTTCTTTTTTTAGCAACACCATTTTGCTGTGGTGTGCTAGGGATTGTGTATTGTGCACATATGCATCGACTATTAGGAAATGTCCTAGGGACCAATCATGTATGATTGTAATAGGACATTGTAATGTTCAAATTAAATAAATAAATGCCTTTTCATTCTTATAATACATAGCTTCTGTGTTTAAGTATGTATTTATGTAAGATTGACCATAAGATAGTTATACTATCCTTAAACGTGTCCCTAGTTGAGTACACTGTGGTACAGTCAATGGTGATACGGTATAGACTAGTATACTGTTGTTTGATGGCAAAGTGTTGTCATAGGACACTGTGATGTCACTCAATAGTGTAGGTGGTGGTTAGTGAACCATTACACTGGACCGACCCACATGAGAGTCCTTCATGGGATATTGCTTAGTTGTCATAAGTGATTCTCCTAGAATTGTGGCGAAATATGTTGATCCTTAGACTTGAGGTCACCATAGGCACCTTGACATGATAAGTCATGTGCTTTGATCCAGTCAAACGCGCGGTACCTACAACATGATTGCTTATAACAGATGTCATTGAGTACACCACAAGTCATAAAAATGGGTGATGAATGATCAAGAAAGGATTTGTCCCTCCGAACCAACAGAGTGATATCTTTGAGCCTCTTGATGAGCATGTGTTATGAAGAGGTGAACCCAAATGGTACGACATGTGATGTCGTGATCATTTGTTCCGATGGCACACTCGAGATCAAGAAATCATATGATTCGGACCATACGAGTATGACAGTCCATGACTCATGTTTGGATCAAGATATCTAGGAAAAAAAGATCGGACATTTAGTAGCTACGTTTCACAGGGATTTGACTGTCACGTCAAGTCTCACAACTTGGGTAGCACTGATGGCTTAGTAGGGTCCGCTTAGTGTTTATGTCATTTTAGAACGTCATTGCCAACATTGTGAGATCCCACAGGCTCACACCCATAAGGACGATCGCGTAAGCGAACCTTTGCTAAACTCTAGAAATGTTTGGAAAGCGTTTCCAAGACATATCTATATTCACACCAAAGGAAGTTCGAAATTGTTCCGATAAAACTCACGTTTGGACAACATGTTTTAAATGAGGCTATTCTGGTTTGTTTGGACCAAGAAAGCTAGTGATGATGGTCACATGAATATAGACAGCAATCCAATTCATTTGCACCATATCTTCCAGCCAAATCATGTGGCTATTGATTCATATGGAACCGGTTTGATTTGATAGCATCTTTTGGGCTATTTTGATTTGGGCTTTGTTTGGGGCTTATTTATAAGTAGCCCACACTTCAATAAGCCCATTGAGGCCCAAGAAGAAAGCTAACAAATCAGCTCCTCATTTGAATGAAGAACTATTCAAGATTTGAATAGAAATTTTCAAACACCTTGAATAGAATCTTTGAAATCTTCCTTTCGGTTAGGGATAAGATCATTCAAAGATCTTGGAGATCAATTTGAACGATCATTTCCCATCTCTATAAATAGAGAGGGCAGCCACCACTTTGATGTTAGACATTCACATTCATTTGCTACAAGAATTTAGAGCAAAGTGAGAGACAAAGTGAGGAGGTGCTGCCCGGTTCAAGAGCGTTCAAGAAGCGAAGGTTCCTCGGTACTTGCAGCACAAGGACGAGGAGTTTGAGCTCGGGGTGGATACCTAAGGAGAGACGAGTCTTACGGCTGGTGTTCCTGACCATCAACCTCTCCTCAAAGTATTTGTGAAACACACAAAGGTAAACAATCTAAACATCGGTTAGATTCATCTTAGATGGATCCTTGGAAGGTTTTATGGAAAATTTTTGCTGTATTTACATGAATGCTTCCGCTATTATTCCCTCTAAAACCTTACAAGGAGGGGTGGCACAAGACAACACAAGAACACTCTCGCGCAAGGTCGGAACTAAGGAGAGCCAAAGGGACGAGGGTAATTGGCACCCCGCGAATAAAAACTCACTGCCATCGCCACAAGCATGACAAACATCTATGAGTACCTCAGAAGAGTGAGGGAATTTTGCCCGCATGCCAAATCCCCAAGTGCCAGATGAGAGGCCTCTTTCTCAAAACCTATTGCATTGCGCACCAATGCTTCAGCCATGACATTGAGATATGCAACTAATTCAGCAAGTATGTAGAAAAAAATGGGGGAAGGCGCACTCACCCAATTTCTAGGAGACCTTCCCAATGACCGAAGAGGAGTAGGCTACGAGAGCCCAGAAACAGGAAAAGGCAAAGC
>JAYMTA010003409.1:0-14297 GCA_036897625.1 Pelargonium cotyledonis | reverse complement strand
ATATTGAAATATTTTTAAATGTCATGTCGGCGCCACGGGTAAAAATAAATAAAAATAATTGAAATTAAAATGGCACGTGGCGCCACGTCATCCAAACTAACAGATCTGTTAGGTCAAACTAACGATGAGAGTTGCGTGACCAATTTTTCTTTATGGAGGGGACCGATGTTGCTTAATTTTTTTGTTGAGGACCTAGCTGGTGATTTTTCAATGGGTGGGGGACCTCCAAAGTATTAAACCTTATTTATTTTCTTTGTGTGCAAAAAGATATAGAGAAACGATGTCACTAAATTACCAAATCAATCAACAAAATCGTCATATATTTTTTCTCAAAATGAGTTTTGATGCTACTAAAAGAATCCTAAGTCTATCCGACAAATTACAAAATGACATGTGGCTCCCAAACATAATGTCATAAAACTTCTCAACTTTGAAGTTTGTCCTGAAGTCACGCGTCCAAAACACTTAACCGATTACAAATTTGCTCTCGTGCCATCAGCTGCTCCCAAGACCACTGCGCACGCCAAACACTCATGATGGTCGCGGCTAAAATTGTCAGCGATGCCTAAATCCTTCGTTTAGTTCAAGTTCATTGACGCCCGCTAAAATGAAAAAATGTATGATGACCATATATGTCGCCAAATGACAAGCCAAGAAGAATGGCAAACCAAAGAGAATGACAAGCCAAGATGGCTGACAAACCAAGTTAAGAGAAGGTGACGAGCCAAAGGAAGTTGCCAACTAAAATTTGAGTCCGCTAGCAGCCAACTTTGCGTGTTCAAGCTCAAACCCAAGCTCCTTCCTAGATCAAGTGTTATTGCGACAACAGTTTGCCTTGTTTCGAGTGTTCATCCCCTCTGATCAAGCTTTCAAAGCTATGGGACGTATTGAAGTTCGTTGTGAACATGTTAGCTACTCCAAATAGCCCTCTAAGCCTTTTTAGAAGCTTTTCATTTTTTTGACTATCTCAACGATATATCAAAAAGTTTCAAATCCCAAAAATGCTACTATGTTTAGTAAAGGCTTCTAAGCTCTTCGTTGGACGCCCTTAGCAATTGAGGAACACATGAGAACGATGGTCTTGCCCGACACCCGCGCAAAGCACACCAAGCCACAAGATTTCCAAGCCACCAAGGTAGACCCCACCTCAATATTCATCAATCATGCAATGACACGTGACATAAGTTTTGGGATTAGTATATATACACCCTCTTGGTAAGAGATGGGATATTCATTCTCTCAATATTCACTATCTCTCTAAACACACACTCAAAAGATTTGTGTATTTCAATTTAGTTCTCATTTTCACGACTAAAGTGACATCTCAAAAATACATTAGGTATCTCGTTCTTTGGTGCGCTTCCTCACTTAGATTACAAGTACGATGGAAATCGTCAACAAATTTTAGCATTGGACATCAACATGGACTACGAAGATTTGGACTTAGAGAGTCTCATACTAAGAATATACAACATAATCAAATAAAAAAATGGAATATAGAACTACTGACTGTAGTTTTAGTGGAATAATTAAATTTCTATTTCTATACATCACAATTTGTAAAAAAGTTGTAGGCTATCATTGTCCTCAACATATTACAATTTTAAATGGATAAGAATAGATATTGGTTGAGCAGACTCGCACTTTTACGATAGACACCTTTAAACTATTTGATCATATTCAGACTAATCTTCATTCAAGACTTGGTCACAGGGTTAAGGATCTCACTTCTCCCTCACATGTGTGTTGAGTGAGGATCGTACTCGAAAACTTTTCCCACTCACTTAGCCTTAGAGCACCAACTGCGCCACATCCGGTGAGTATTTATTATTATTATTATTATTTATTTTTTTACTTTTATTGTGATAGAGTTTGAGCTCTTTAATTTTTCATATTTTATAATTATATGGACCTTTTGTTGGGCCGCTCTTGATGGACTCTTTTTGGGCTGAAAAGATCTTCCAAGACAAATACGAATTTTATCGCCAAACCAGGTCGAGAATAACAATATCCCCAACAGTCGCAAAGTTTTGGTCCAAACCAAACATAGTTACAACTAGGGCGACACTCCTCACACCTCTAAAACCCTACTTATCTTCGTCGTCCCCATTTGCACCTCCACCCCTTCCCTTTCCCCAGAAACCCTAACCCCCAAATCCACCGAGCAATGGGTCGTGTCATCAGAGCTCAACGTAAGGGTGCTGGGTCCGTCTTCAAGTCCCACACCCACCACCGCAAGGGACCGGCCAGGTTCCGCTCCCTCGATTTTGGTGAGCGAAATGGGTACCTGAAAGGTGTTATCACCGAGATTATCCACGATCCCGGTCGTGGTGCTCCGCTCGCCCGAGTCACCTTCCGCCACCCCTTCCGCTACAAGCACCAAAAGGAACTTTTCATCGCTGCCGAGGGTATGTATACCGGCCAGTTTGTTTACTGCGGCAAGAAGGCTAACCTCATGGTTGGCAACGTCCTCCCCCTCAGGTCCATCCCCGAAGGAGCTGTCGTCTGCAATGTCGAGCACCACATGGGTGACCGTGGTGTGCTTGCTAGAGCCTCTGGGGACTACGCTGTTGTTATCAGCCACAACCCAGATAACGGTACTTCAAGGTATGCGATTTTTGTTTTGGATTTGATTTTTGGAGCGTATTGATTGTTGGGTATGTCTTTTTTCAGTAATTCTGATTTGTGGCTAGCAAATTGATGTCGGTTAACGCTTGTTATATGTTAATATGTTATGCTACTTGTATTTGATTTAGATCTGATTAATGAGCTTGATGTATTTGATATGATTTTTGCTGAAATCTCATTGCTTGTTTTATAAACAGTTTGTGGGTATGATTGATGTTATGAAATTGTAATCTGTCATTGGTTGAATTTAGTGGCTTTATAAGAGGTAACTTGGATATTATAGTTAGAACTTAGCGTACTTGTGTCAATCATTATCTGTGAACCTTTTGCTTTTACGTTGGTCTCTGTGGAAGAGTTTTCAATTGTGAATTTGCTCAATTATCTGTGCTTTTGTGGATTGTCTCTCTGAAGCATGTTAAACTATTTTAATTTCATTTTTTTATATAACTTGGTTTGCTTCATTTAAAATTGTTGATCTTTGTCCATGTGATTCTTGGTTGACATCATAATCATGTCAATGGAATTTTAATACTGCTACATAGTTGCAGTTTCTTTTGTAAACGTTTTAAATAGTTTCTGTGAGAATAAAATGAGTGCAGTTGCATATCTCTGCTTGGGATTTGTGTTGCACTACTTTTCATTTCAGCAAAATTCATTTAAGGACATATTATGCTAATTGAACAATTGGAAAACAGAGTTGTTATGTGGATTGAGTGTTTGTTATATCTGTGTGACACTGCTAGCTGTGGTTATTTTACATGCGTGGAATAATGATCTTGTTTCTGATAATGTGTGGCTTACAACTTTCATTTATATTTATTTTGCTCTGTTTTCTCTTTGTGGTTTTTGGATAAGGTAATTTATTATTTGAGTTAATTTCTGTAGTTATGTCATATTGGTTCCAATATAGTAATGTATTGGCTTGTTTTGGTTTTCTTGTGGGTATACTGTTATGTTTCTAGGATCAAGCTCCCTTCAGGCGCGAAGAAGATTGTACCCAGTGGATGTCGTGCCATGATTGGTCAGGTTGCTGGAGGAGGTAGGACTGAGAAGCCTATGCTTAAGGCAGGGAATGCTTATCACAAGTACCGTGTCAAGCGTAACTGCTGGCCTAAGGTCCGTGGTGTTGCCATGAATCCTGTTGAGCATCCTCATGGTGGTGGTAATCATCAACACATTGGGCACGCCAGTACTGTTAGGCGTGATGCTCCTCCTGGACAGAAGGTTGGTTTGATTGCTGCACGGAGAACAGGTCGTCTCCGTGGACAGGCTGCGGCCACTGCCTCCAAGGAGAAGGCTTAAAAGTGTTAGTTCCTCAATTTGGGAGATTTTAGACTTGCTTGCCTTAGTGTTTTTGACTTGTATCATTTTATTCTGTTCCTGAAGAATTTTGCTTGATTACTTTAAACACCGAATTGCTAAGGATATATATTTTCTGTTGAGGTTTTGTGACCAAGGTATGTTTCCATAAACTTCCTTTCCGTGTTGAAATTTTTAGTCTTTGAACATTTTATTTCATTCCGTGTTGAGGTCTTCAAGGATGTTTAGGCCATCATCTTCACCAACAGAGACTATATATTTCATTCTTTCACATCTGTCTACTGTCTTAGTTTCGGAAACTAATTAATGTTGAAATGCTCTGTATACGCCTGAGATCGCAGAGATAGAGTTCCTCCAAATTACGAAGGATATCGAATTGGGCGGCACATCCATCCCTCTACAGTACTGAAACTGCTATTAGAACCCAAAATAGTGAGTGACTTCAAAGCAGAAAAGGAATGTAGCAGTGTTAAGTGCCATGCTTTGGAGCATTTGATCCAACTCGTCACAATCATACAACATCAAAGAAGTTGCATTAGTACTCCTTAACAAGTACTCTATCCTCTCTTCTTCCAAAACATTTATGCCATATATAACCATCCCTCTTATTACCAATGAAAAGTCGAAATCTTCACATCCTACTGATCCAAGTAAGATCTCAGAGCAGAGAGTTACCTTCCGCTTCAGCCTAACAGATAATGCTTGTCTACGCATGCTAACCTTCCAAATATGCTTCTCCATCTTCTACCGGCCCTTCCTTCAGCCCCCATGGCATGTATACTTGCTTCTTTCCATTTTTAGGACCTGCGACGCGTTCCAGATCTTTAGTACCAAATAGATATAATTCCCTTAATGTGATCTACTGCTCCTTCCTGTTTGGCAATTCTTTAACACCAGTGCCGGACAAATCAAACACATGGATTCTTTTCAGTCCTTCACATCCCAAAGATGTTCGAAGATCAGCAAGTTGCATGACAGGAAGCAATGAAGTAATATTTGTGCGAACACCTTGACTGCCTGAAATCCTCGCAAGAATTGAGTTGGAACTTTTGTCATAGAAAGATTGCCTTGTTGAAGTAATGTGGACGCGTTGGTGTACTCTATTCTGCGAGTATCACATGGCGGTAGGCTACAGATTTTGTTATGCATCAAAGAAATCCTTTTCAGATCTGCTTTAAACTCAGCTTCTGAAACTTCAACGGCCAGTCCAGTTCCTGCTCGAACCAAGGGTTGCTGGAGGAGGTAGGACTGAGAAGCCCCCATACTTAAGGCAGGTACTGCTTATCAGCGTAACTGCTGGGCTAAGCTTTCAAGAAACAAGGCACTGCGTATACGAATGGCCTTTTATAGTAAAGCGAAGTAGCTTTTGCTATTTCAATGTCAAAGGCTGTAATGTAGTGCCAATAGATGTTACAATTAAGAATGACAAGCACACACCAATTACAACACACTCCCAATTCCTTGGATTGCCCTCTGAGTGCCTAGCTCAAAGCATGGATCGTGTATGCCTTGTACTCGTACAATATCCATTTGTAAAAAATATCGAGTGCCTCGAATCAGGGATTGCAAACGCCTTATACTCGTCCAATGTCCATCGGTAAATAAAGTCATTTGTTCAACTTGTTACTTCCACCCGATAACTCGTCTTTGTGATGCATCAAGCGTAGCAATTTAGCTGTAAGTCCAGAAAAAAAACAAGTCTATACTGAGCTGGGGTTCATAGTGAAATACTAAGTTACTAACATATGAGCCACAAAACACATCATCATATGCATATATACTATACTATACAATCCAATCCAATCAGTTCCAACCATAAATCTACATTCCATACACTATATAGGGAAACAAAAAAGAGTAGCAGCATCATAATTTTGTATTGATCTTTTAAGCCACAACACAAGCACTCAATCATCTGATGCACAACATATGATCTATTACAGAGTAGTGTGTTATGTGATAGAAATTTACAAGCTTACTTGATTGAGTTGCTGCTGCTGGTCATATGATCAGTGATATGCTGACAGAGAGGTCGTAGACAATTCTTTGTTTCGACATCCAATAGCAAAATATTTTCCCACCAATTTGCATCTCCAGTTTTCTGTTTGATGGTATTTTTGTTTTGGCTACTCAGAGGCAGGTCAATCAGTTTATAACATTCCATCACTTCAATTTTCTCCAGACGTGGCCACCTCACATCTGGCTTGGTGACTATTACAGTTAACCTGGGAAGGTAATGCAGAATGATTTTCTGTAGGTTAGGAACCATGGAAGAGTGAGCACTGCTCTGCCCTTCTCCTCCTTCACTACATTGAAACAGCCTTTCCAATTTGGAGCAGCGGCTTATATTCATTTCTTCAAGGTTTTCAAGCTTTTGAATAATGCCACCAATGAAGAGTAGATATTTGATATCATTGCAGCCACTCACTGTGAGCCGCTTTAGTTTTGTAAACCTAAGTTGGAGGTGACCAAATAAATCTGAAATGCTCTTGTGACCACCCGTGAGATTGCAGAGCTCAAGACACTCCAAATTAGGAAGCACATCATATTGGGAAACAGAAGCTGATCCTACTTCACTGAAGCTGCTGCTATTACACCCCACGATACAAAGCGACTTCAAAGTAGAAAAGGAAGCAGTAGCCAAGTCTGTAATCATGCAATTCAATATGGTACACTTCATCAGATCCAGCCCAGTTGCATTGGATAACAAGCACTTTATGATCTTTCCTACTGAAAGACTAGTGTTATTAACATGCATGTATTATCCTATCTCCATTTTGTGTAGTACTCCAGCTGCTTCTTACCAACCCAATTGTAACGTGGAATCTTGACAATTTACTGATCCAAACCCCACAACTCATACTTGGGATGCGCTTCAATCTAATGGATAATTCAAATAACGCCTTCAGCAATCCAAGCTCTTCCAAAGTTGCTTCTCCATCTTCTACCTCTCCCTTCAACCCCCACACATAATCACTTCCTTTCATTTGTAGGACCCCTAAACAAGGCCAGCTTGAGAAAATTCCAGCCGGAATTGCTTTCAGACTTGTAGAACTCAGGTTTAGGTCCCTCAAGTTGCTCAACTTTTCAATTCCTTTAGGCAATTCTGTGATATTGGTGCCAGAAAGATCGAGCACTTGAATTGTTTTGAGCCCTCCCAATCCACATGAGCTTAGTAACTCTGCCCTGCAACTTCTTAAAACAAGAGTTCTAAGATCACCCAGCTGAACAATGCAAGGAGGCAATGACTTGATGCCGGTGGAACCCAAATTTAACACTCTGACTGCCTGGAACCCTTCTAGGAATCCCTCTGGAACTTCTTCAAGCTCTTTGTTACCTTGTAAAAACAAGGTGGATGCCATGGAGCATTCTATCTTGCAGCTTCTTGATTTTGTTGTTCATAAAAGAGACCCTTTTTACAGATTTTGTAAACCCAACTCCTTGAGGAATACGAATCAACCCAGTTCCTGACTGAATCAGGAATTTACACCCATCTTTCAAAGAGGATGTAATCCAAATAGCAACATCACGAACTACATCATGCATCTTCACGCTGCCTTTTCGCTCACCATCATCCAACAGACAAGCACCCGTCAATATGTTTAAGAAGCTAATCCCTTGGTTGATTGAATCTTGATAGTCAGCTTGCTCTTCTACCAGCCCTTCCCCCACCCAACATTGCACAAGCTCGCTTGTGTCTATAGAAAAGTCCTCGATCGGGGTATAAGCAGCAATAAAGAAAACAAGATTTGATATTGTTACCTTGCAATGAGTCATAACTAAACTTGAGAGGATTGAACACCTCTTTCTCAATGCCCATGGAATGGGGCACCAACCTCTTTAACTCATTCAAGGCATTTTTCCACACTGCAACCATTTCTTCCTTCCTCAGTGCTGTCCCCACAACATTGATCGCCAAAGGCAAGCCGCGACATTCTCTTGTGACTTCTTTTGCCAATGGCATTATGTGTTCTGAATGAGCCACCTCCCCTACAATTGAGCTGAACAAATGCCACGCTTCATCATCATTCAGTACAGCTACTTTCAGTTGTGCGTCCATGTCCATCTGTGCACATATTGTTTGCGATCGAGAGGTCAATAAGATCTTATAACCTGTGTGAACTTCTGGCTTGGGGATGCCTAGACAGTCCAAATCAATACTCTCCCAAACATCATCCAAGATGAGGATAAATTTATTTTCCTTCAAAAGCCTCTCATGCAGTCGAGTAGACATACTCACCTCATCGCTTTCTCTTATGTGAAACCCCAATCCCACTGCTATTTGTGTTTGCAGTGTTGTCAAGTTCATCTCTTTGGACACTGTAGTCCAAATCACCTTACCAAAAGGTTGGGTAGATGAGTTGCTCTCGAGCTTGTTGTTGAGATTCTTCACAAGAGTGGTCTTGCCTACCCCTCCCATGCCCCAAACACCCATCCTTCGCACTTGATCGCAGTTCAACACCTCCATAATCTTGGCCAAGTTCTGTGATGCAGTTGCTTGATTTTCAATTGAAGTTGTTGGGATATGCTCAACAGCTTGTGTTGGACCATTTGTGGCCACAAATTGAGCTGGATAAGTATCAGCAGCTGCAAGTCTCTGAGCCTCCTTGAGAGTTTTGCTGACTTCCCTGCTGAGACCACATTTGAGATCACACAGACCAAGTTCTGTGTTGTTTTTAGCTCTCAGCATAACTTGCTCCGCTACATCCATAATCTCCTTAGCCTGTCTATGCCACACTCTCGCTTGGCGTGTTTCTCCTCTTGATCCATTTTTCTCAGCCTCTTCGAGTTCACTGGTGAGATGAGCCAAATCTTTAATCGTGGTCTCCAAAGCCTTGAGATTGGATTGAAGTTTGAACAAGTTGGTGGTGGTACGGTAGATGGGACCACAAACAAGCTTTGCACATTCCAACAATGGAGAGGCAATTGCAGCTACTAAACTACATACTGCCATGACAGCAGCCATAGTATATACGTTTTTGTAGAGAGATAAACAAGGATTTAGAGTTATTTTGCAGAATGAGAATGCCTAAACAAGGAACACATACAATAATTTTTAGCTTCTTGCTGGAGAATATAATAAACTGGAATCTTACCCATTCACATCACGGGGCCAATAATTGTGAAATTCAGAGCTACTACTGTTCCACAGCTTGCAAACTGACAGAATCTATTTGTCCAGAGGTTGCAAGTTGGTCCTTGAAAACTTGAAGGACACGTCACGAGTCTTGGCCCATTATTGATGGGACAACTATCTTCAGATGTACTTGTATATATGTATCATGTAAAGTCTCACGTATTCTTCAGATGATTAAATGATGAATGTGTGGTTTTCTTGATGAATAGTGTTTCACTAACACTGCTTGCAAGCCAAGATTTTACAATAGAATACTCAAATATTGTTGGAAAATAGGACTTATGAGGATTATCAGCTATGTGCTTCCTAGTTAAGCTACATTGGATGAATTATGCAGTATATGTTGGTAGAATAGTTATTTGAATCTTATCTGATATAAATAACATTGAGCCATTGGAATGTTTATTCTTTTATTTTCTAAGAAACATTTTGTTCCATGAGCAGTAAGCTAAACAGAAGTATGGGTTTTGGGTGGATCATGACTTTTTCTTAAGAATCAAGCACACTTGAAAGAAAATGATCATGCTAACCTCTGAAGAAGATTATTTGATGATACCCTTTGAGTTTTATATATTACAAGATGACCCTTAATATTTAACATTTCAATTTAACCTCTAATAAGCTGAAACTGAAAGTTTAAAATATAATTTCTTATTTGTTTAGACTTACCAAAAATAATTAGAAGGTAGATATTTACAAGACTCTAAACTATACTAGACTCTTCCATTGGTGGCTGAAAATGTTGATCCTCCATGTCTATGGAGAATCCTACCAAGTGTATGAAGGTTGCATATCTTCAAGATGGTCTTTAGAATCATATCTAGCTGCAGTAAAACAACAAGAGAAAAAAAGAAATTGGAATAGCTAGAGGCTTATATATATTCAATTGTAAAAACATGAAATAAATAGAAACCTTAAGATGTATTGTAGTAATTTACCTTGAAATCTTTCCAATAGCTCATTTGATCTGTCAAATGATATTATGCATTGAATTTTGCCTGTTGAGTGGTAGGTTCTTTAGTAGATCACAACCTATCACATCAATTTGCTCTAGACTTGGCCACATTTCCCTTTTATTGCTCATGAAAACTGTCCTCAATTTTGGAAGATCTTGCAGGTATATTCTTTTTAAGTTGGGAACAATGTGTCCCATACCTTGCTCTGCCCCTGCTGCTACACAATGAAGCACCTCCTCCAATTCTTTACATTTCTGTATCTTCATTTCTTGGAGGCCTTCAAGGATTAGGCCATCATCTTCACCAACAGAGACTATATATTTCATTCTTTCACATCTGTCTACGATCAGCGATCTTAGTTTTGAAAACTTGAGTCCAAGAACACCAACTAATGCTGAAATGCTCTCCATATGCCTGACATCGCAGAGATAGAGTTCCTCCAAGTTAGGAAGGATATCGAATTGGGCGCCGCATCCCTCTGCAGTACTGAAACTGCTGCCAGAACCCAAAATAGTGAGTGACTTTAAAGCAGAAAAGGAATTAGCAGTGTTGAGTACCATGCTTTGTAGCATTTGATCCAACTCTTCACAATCATACAACATCAAAGAAGTAGCATTAGTACTTCTTAGACAATACTCTATTCTCTCTTCTTCCAAAACATTTATGCCATATATAACCACCCCTCTTATTTCCTTGTCAAATGAGTGCGACCATTTTAACTCTTTACCAATGAAAAGTCGGAATCTTGACAACCTACTAATCCAAGTAAGATCTACTGTCAAGCAGAGAGTTACCTTCCGCTTCAACTTAATAGATAATGCTTGTAGCTTGTCGAGGCATGCCAACTCTTCGAAATATGCTTCTCCATCTTCTACCCCTTCCTTCAAGCCCCATGTATACTTGCTTCTTTCCATATCTAGGACCTCTAAAGAAGACAACATCGAAAACACTCCAGCTGCGATGCGTTCCAGATTTTTAGTATCAAATAGATATAATTCCCTTAATGTGATCAACAACTCCATCCCTTTTGGTAATTCTTTAATACCAGTGCAGGACAGATCAAACACTTGGATTCTTTTCAGTCCTTCCCATTCCAATGAGGTTAATTCTGTGATGTTTGTGCACCCACGTAAAAGAAGTGTTCGAAGATCAGCTAGTTGCATAACAGGAAGCAATGAAGTAATACTTGTGCGACTCAGATTCAATACCTTGACTGCCTGAAATCCTTGCAAGAATCGAATTGGAACTTCTGTCAGTGAAAGATTGCCTTGTAGAAGTAATGTGGATGCATTGGTGCACTCTATCCTGCGAGTATCACATGGCGGTAGGCTACAGATTTTGTTATGCATCAAAGAAATCCTTTTCAGATCTGCTGTAAACTCAACATCTGAAACTTCAACCAGTCCAATTCCTGCTCGAACCAAGGGTTTGCATCCAACTTCCACGGAAGAAGAAATCCATATAGCAGTATCCCGGACTAAATCATGCATCTTCACCGTCCCGCGATGTTTACCGGTCTCCAACAAACAAGCATCCTTTAGATATTGTACCAAAGCATTTCCCCGATTCACTGAGCAATCATAGTTTAGTTGTTCATCTATGAAACCTTCCCCCACCCAGCATTTTACTAGCTCACTTACATCTATTTCATAGTCTTCAGGATACAAACAACAATACAAGAAACATGATTTGATAATGTTACTTTGTAACTTGTCATAACTCCATTTCAATGGTTTAAACACCTCCTCCTCAACGCCCTCGACTGAAGGCACTGATCTCTGCATCTCACTCAAGGCATCGTCCCAAAGTTGAATCATGTTTTTTCCCCTCATAGCTGCCCCTACAATGACAATTGCGAGAGGCAAGCCGCAACACTGCTTGGAAACTTCTTGTGCAATAGGTTTGATCTGATTCAACTCGGCTACCCTCCCAACAGTTGTACTAAACAATTGCCAAGATTCATGACCATTCAAAACCTTCACCTTAACTTGCTCATCTGTCTTCATCTGCATACAAACTCGTAGAGACCGAGATGTCAACAAGATCTTAGCACCCGCGTGAACATTAGGTTGCGGAATGCCCAAACGATCCAGGTCAATTGCTTGCCAAACATCATCCAAGATGAGGAGAAATTTCTTTTCCCTCTTAAGCCTCTCATGTAGTTGGATAGCCATCCTTCCTGTGCTTTCGACAACTTTCATATTCAATCTCTCTGCAATATCTGTTTGCACTCTCTTCATTTCCCAATCTTTGGACACAGTAACCCATATCACTACCCCAAAAGGTTGTGCTGTCCCAAAATGCTTGAGCTTGTTGTTAAGGTTCTTGACCAGAGTGGTTTTCCCAACACCTCCCATGCCCCAAACACCAATGATTCGCACTTGATCCCGATACAACAGCTCCATGATCTTTGCCAAGTTCTGTGATGCAGTTGTTTGATCTTCAATTGAAGTTGTAGGGATATGCTCTACAGTTTGCGCGGGACGATTCAAGGCCACTAGTTGAGTTGGGTAAGCTTCAGCAGCCAGAAGTGTCTGTACCACCCTGAGAGTCTTGCTCACTTTCCTGCTGAAACAGCAGTTAAAGAAACATCCAGAGACTCTTGTGTTGCTGTTGGCTGGTTTCATCTGATCTGCTTCAAGAATAATCTCCTCTGCAACAGCCATGATCTCCTCAGCCTGTCTACGCCACTGCCTCGCTTGGCGAGTTGCTCCTCTTCCATCTTTCTCAGCCTCTTTGATTTCTTGCTTAACCTCATCTGTAAGAACATCTAATTCTTTCATTTCCATCTCCAAAGCATTGAGATTGGATTGAAGCTTGAATAAGCTAGTGGCGGTACGGTAGATGGGACCACAAACAAGCTTTCCACATTCCAACAAGGGAGAGGCAACTGTAGCTACTAAAGCACACACTGCCATGGCGGCCATAGTTTTCTTTGTGGTAGAGACTAGGAATCAAGAAGACCATAAGAGTTTGCAGAGAGAGCTGAATTATTGGCGTTGGCTATAGAGAATGGTTAATGTAGCCTTAATTATTGTCTCCATGTCATGCCAACTGGTTGCAAATTGCAATTGAACAAAGATAAAAGATATCAGAATTAGTAGCTGTGAATGCTTTCACATAGAAAATTCAAGGTAAAGATAAATTAGCTGTAGAGAAGCAAACACAAACAGAAAAGCAAAAACTTTCCAAAATAAAGTCAGTGGCTTTTGAGTTAAATAATGGGTGTTGAATGGGGAAATGAATGTCCCTATCTATTCATGTCTTGACTCTTGTAAGTCTTTGTACAACAATAAAATTATGTCGTATTTTCTTTGGTATGCTATCTTGGAAGGTCTCAGCTGCTACAATTGCATTAGGGACCGTTGGAAAGTAAGGTGCAAATCTTGCACTCATGTTTCCTACAAATTCAATGACTTTCACTAATTCTATGAAAATTATGGACTCTTAACAAGTTAAATGCCCAATGAGCCCTTTTGGGTGTTGGAGTTCTACCATTTCGGACGCGAGATTAAGAGTTCTTGTATGCCCTTCAAGAATCGTGAGACGTGAGTGGAATGGGGCCCTTGTGAGCCTCTAACACTTCGGCTAGCGTAATAGTGTTCTCATAAGACAAGAGGCGTTGGAGGTTAGTTGATGATACATGAAGCTTTAGAAGTAACACTGTGAAACAGAGAGCCTTGAAGGTAATTCGACGATGAGGGGACCTTGTAGGTGTGTGAGCTTTTCTTGAGTGTCTTGTAGGCTTCTTGTGGAGACTAATCTCACCTTGGGGCTTTATAGCCTCTTGTGGAGCTCTCCTTGTGACTTTATAGCCTCTTGTGGAGAGTAATGTTGAGGAGGGGTGAAAAACTCTCATTGTGACCTCATAACTGTTGGGTTATTATTGGGTGAGTCCCACCACAAAGAAAAAGAAATGAAGTGGGCCCCACCACTTGAAAAAGAAGAAAAAAATGGAAAGTTTTGGTAGGATAATCTACCATGGAGTCAGATGGTGTGGATGATTTTTTCACAATGGTTGCTGCTAGTTTTGCAGCTGTCGTGTCCTTTATGATCATCTCTCCTATAAATAGAGATGGTTATTGATTCTTCAAAGGTAAGTGAGGTGCAGCTCACTTCAAGCACAGAGAGATGTGAGGAAGTGGAGAAGCAGATCACTTCAGAGAGAAAGTGAAGAGCTGCTCACTTCGGGTACAGAGTGGAGGTAGTTATACGGAAATGTATATGTGCTGAGAGTAGTAAGTGTGTGAGTTGAG
>JAYMTA010003408.1:0-14300 GCA_036897625.1 Pelargonium cotyledonis | reverse complement strand
TTGTGCCTAAAAACTGAACTGACCAAAACCGGAAGTACTTTCGGGTTAGGCTTCAAGGATCCGAAACCCTTGATAGTGAGTGCACATGAGTGCTTAAATTCTTCATATCTCTACCATGAAGTATACATGATCCATCCACAAAATGAACCGACATCTGAACATGTAACCAATAAACCCTTTTTGAAATATCTTGGTTCAGACATTCCCTAGTTCAAGTTGATGCATTGTCTAATTCATGCTGGAAAATATCTGAATTGGTCCACACAATCATTAATAGCTGCAGTTCCTGCTCACAAAGTTCAGAAGTGGACATAACATAGCCAACATTCTCTGAGTCCGAGTCTTTCATATGCATTATATCTAATTTCTATGACAACTATTATATGCATATATACATGTATTGAAAGCAATGCCCCAGCAACCCTCTTAAAAATACTCCCATTGCGACCACAAGACTCGAAACACATTTATTTGGACCAATCCCCGCTATCTTTTCGCATCATTACTTCAACCATATTGTATTTTTTTTTTCGTGCAACCAACCCGAGAGTCAGTCACCATGGAGAAGTCACTTCCGGCGACCCAACCACAGAGCCCTGGAAGTGATTCTGATGGCGCTGATCAAGCTGACAATCGCAGCCTCGTCATTCCCAACAGAGTCATCACAATAGCCGATACACTTCAGAAGAATGATCACTCATGGTACTGAAAACACTCGTACGAGCTAATGACAAAATCTTTTCAGTAAAAAAGACAGCCATGGCTTCTTGTTTCCACAGAAAGCATAAAACAATATTAGGATTCTGTATTGCATAACATTAAATTGCAACAAACAATTCTGTTCATTTTCTTCACTTTTCAAGTACTTGTCCATACCTCTGATGTTCTTTATGGACTCTTCCTCTGTTGGCTCGTGTAGGTTCGTCACCTCTCAGATTCCAGCAGATCTATCAATTCAAGTTGAAGACACCACCTTCAATGTTCACAAGGTATCTAAAACCAAGACAAAACCAGGGGAAAATCTTCAAATTATACTAACATTGCATAGGACTTGTTATAGATATCATACCTTTTTCTTGATTGTACATACTTCCATGTTCTTCAGTCTGTTCAAAAAATTAGAATTAGAATATCCTATATTGCACAAGTAGAAAATAATATTTCAAATAAGATAAACAATTGAACAACTACAGAATTCAGATTTGCATCTAATATATCTATTTTTCTACACAACAGTATCCCTTGGTATCTAAATGTGGTTACATAGGTCGCCTTGAACTGCAAATTTCACCATCAAAGTTCGGGTGTGATCTCAAGCTTGAGGACTTCCCTGGTGGATCAGAAACGTTTGAGATTATTCTGAAATTCTGCTATGGTCTTCCAGTGGACTTAAACCCTGACAACATAGCTCGACTCAGATGTGCAGCAGAATTTCTAGAAATGACAGAAGAACTTGAAGACGGAAATCTAATCTCCAAGTCAGAAGCATTCCTCACATTTGTTGTCCTTTCATCATGGAGAGACAACATCACTGTTCTAAAATCTTGTGAAGCTCTATATCCATGGGCAGAAAATCTCCAAATTGTTAGAAGATGTTGTGACTCGGTAGCTTATAAAGTTTCCAGAGATAGCTCAACAACTGGAGATATAGTCAATGAAGGCTGGTGGGTTGATGATGCAGCCACTCTTCGCATTGATCATTTTATGAGAATTATGACAGCAATAAAAGCAAAGGGAATAAAAGCAGAGATCATAGGCAAGTGTATTATGCATTATGCAGAGATATGGTTACCGGGCATGGACGTAGAATTAGAAGGCCTTAAGGGATATGGATATAGAAAGAACGAGGTTGAGTTCAGTATTCTGAGTGGGAGAAAAGATGAAGGGGGAGTTGGACACAAAGAACAACGAACAATGATTGAAAGCCTAATAAGCTTACTTCCTGCTCAACTAGAAGTTGTTTCATGTAAATTCTTGTTGCAAATGTTGAAGATGGCTATGGTGTATTCTGTGTCCCCAGCTTTAGTTTCAGAACTTGAGAAGAGAGTGGGGATGATGTTGGAATATGCAACTGTGAGTGATCTTTTGATTCCTTGCTATAAACATGGAGATCAAGGCAAACTAGTAAAGTAAGTACTCTACCAACTTTCTTCCTAAGTTCATTCGACTTCCCCACAAACATATTGTGGTCGGAAGTTAGTGAAGAAGGTTCTATAATTGACTTTTTAACATCGTTAACTGCTTGCACAGCTCACCCGATCAACGCACAATGCATGACATAGATGCGGTGCAAAGGATTGTGGAATATTTCTTGATGCATGAACAGCAGCAACAGCAACAACAGGTACAAGGGTCTGGAAAGGTCAATATTAGTAAGCTAGTAGACAATTACCTAGCTGAGATTGCCAGAGAACCAAATCTCTCCATCACCAGGTTTCAAGTTTTAGCAGAATCCCTGCCGGATAAGTCCCGAACATGTCACGATGGACTCTATAGAGCCATTGATACCTACCTCAAGGTTACCCACTATTCTCGCATGTCTCTCGTAGTTATTTTATTTCACCACACACTGAAGCTTGAGAATCTTATTTCCTTTGCAGGCTCATCCTTCACTATCTGAGCATGATCGGAAAAGGTTATGCAAAATAATGAACTGTGAGAAATTGTCACTCGATGCATGTATGCATGCTGCTCAAAATGAGCGCTTGCCTCTAAGAACAGTAATCCAGGTAAAAATCACTAAGTTTGGAGTTAGAACTTCAAGTTGTACACATAATAGATTGTTAAACCAATGTCTAGAATCTAAAATGCTCCGTCCCGTAAAAAAGAATTAAATAGTTAATACACAAGTCATAAAACTTGTAGAAATCACTGAAACAAAAGGTTCCAAGCAACTCAGTGCAAGTCATGGAAATATTAGGCTTACATGATATCTATAAGACAAAAGTCGTTATATGGCATTACTCTTTGCAGGTTATATAAAAATTCAGACATTCAACCATTAGATAGTGGTATTTACCAATGCAAAACTAGAAAAATCAGTATCGACCATTAAGCTTACACTTGGCGTAGCTCTTCTGAATAAGATATGATAGATTTGCAGGTATTATTCTCGGAGCAAATAAAGATGAGAACAGTAATGCAAGGGAAGGAACCTGCAGCTGCAAATGACAACATCGTGGAACAGGAGGCAGGTCAGACATCTACGACAGATGAAATTAAGTCACTGAAAGGAGAACTGGAAAAGGTAAAGACTCAGATGATGGAACTGCAGCAGGACTATGCTGAGCTGCAACGCGACTATGAAAAGATAAATACCAGGCAAAGACATGTATTAGGTTGGAGCTTTGGGTGGAAAAAGATCAGGAACTCTACCCTTGCTAATGGGGACGAAAACGTAGGCAGGCAGCAGAGATCCAAGTCAGTTGGTCGCAAAGTCAATTTCAGCAATCGAGTTTCTATGTCCTAAAATCAATCAGTCCATTTAAATTCTAATCCTATCAAAAAGTCTGGAAGTGTGATCATCATCTCCTTTCAAATTTTGCAAATTTTGTTACACAAATTACAGCAGAAGCTTAATTGACCATATCTATACAAATGAACCATATTTGGATGTATGAGCGTGTGGATCATGTTTTGTACCTTTTCTTACTCTTGAGAAAGTATAATATAATTCTGGGTAATCTTAATGATGATAACTAAATCAAACCCACATGGTTTTAATTTAGTCACATTCAGTTAATGAAAGCAATGCACACCCAAAAACAGCTGATAAAATGCAGCACCATCTATTCCAATGCAAATTCATTACATATACCTTCCCTTTAGTAAGGTCATTACAGCAAATCATTCAAAATTCAAGTAATTTTACTGCACCACCAGGTGGTTACTAAGCTAATCACACACTCACACACACAAAAAAAAGTGGGGGAAAGGAAAGGAAACCAAAAACTGAGTAAAGAAAGTTCGAGCAATAAGAAGCAGCAATTTATCAATGAAATCAACATTTCTGAAAGCTCAAACTAACATATACCAACCAGAGCTCAAGCTGCTCCATGGGAACTTGTCCTGAACTTCTTCCCTCACCGGAGCCTTCATTTTTCCCTGCTGTCGCTGCCGTGACATCCTACAGAAATTTAGACATTTTTATAATAGAAATGTCTAATTTAACTTTTGTAAGTAAATTTCCATGATTAGCTACAAGCCTACAACTACAATACACCATTATGTGGCTATGATTATAGGTTTTGTGCTGGGAATCTAAAATTAGACTGTTTTTGCTTAGTTTCATGATCTTTTTACAACAACAAAAAAATGTGCTACTAAAACATCATTTCATCAAGAGAATAAGAAATCAAAGTCATTTACTTCATTCGTGTATAATCTTTTGATTCTAGTACATGAGCATCACTCAATCTTTTTTCTTAACACTAGCATTGCAAAATCTAAGAACCTAAAACCAGTGTTATTGATTTGTCTGTAATCTCTTGATCCTAATTCATCTCCGAAACTTACTACCTAGCATTAGCAACAGCACTTCAAAATCAAATAGCGGAAATTTTCTGAGACGATATAGGAATGAGGATAGGGTCATGTGAACCTGATGAAGCATTTGGAAATGAGAGTGAGCAAAATGGAATAGAATCAAATGCATTTGTTAATTTTCACTGAGCAAGCTGTGGCATTGCTACCTTAGATCTCGGTGGCCGCCATTGTTGGCGACCTTGAGCTTCGCCTGATCTTACTGAAGCGAAAGCAAACTATTTTCATTTCTTCTCCGCTTTTCGTTCCCGTTAGCCAATATGCTGTCGTTCTCTTCTAGGACAATAGTTTCAACTCTAGAGTTCAAGATTTTTTTTTCAACGCCACTGTCAACACTAGATTTTTTTTTTATTTTTTTTTTTATGAACATGAAATATTTTGTAAGATATTATACACTGTATATAATATTAGAAAAAATAAATTGAACCATATTTAGTTTGCTGAGCTTAGGTGGAGCCAAAGCAGCAAAAGCATGGCATCTCGTTATAAAATCTACTTGTATCCGTCATTATGAATATGTGAGAACGCAACAACCCGCTGAAATCAATTTTTAGCGAAGTCTCGTAATCCTCACACTTAACCGACTCGTGAAGGAATCTTGATTTGGTACACCAAAGGCTCTTATCAATAGTATGGCTCGACATTGATGACTGTTTAAGAGATTCAAAATATGACAACATTTTCAACTAATTAAAATCAATGACCAACAATCATAGTCGCAATTGGCTTAAAACGTTTGCCCCTGGAGATCTCAGTTTAAACCCTCGATTGATAGGCTTGCTTATCAAAAAATTTATATATATTAGAATCAATGATGACATCATCACTAATATAAATACTAACATTACTCTAGATCTGATTACATAATTGACCGAGTCAAAAAAAAGCATCGACCTACTATGTAGTAATTTTCCAGCAGAATCAATCACATTCACAACTTATATGAGCAAGCAGAAAGCTTCCCAGGGATTGATTTGTGCATTGGATGGACTAAAAACACTTGATACATAATCCACAACGAATTACACGGTAAATAGGTTAATATCAAAAACCTACCATCAAATCCGACACTCTAGAAAAACAAATAATGAAAAAACTACAATCATGCACTACGAAAAAGTGCTTTGAAAGAGAAAAGCAGCAGCCTATAGATGGACACAAAAGAAAAGCAAGGAAATGTGCCCTATACAAGTAAAGAAAGAAAATGTCCTAATATTCCAACCATCTTCCTGGCTGCACAAAACTTCAATCGGGTATGGAAAAGCTACTAGATTAAATCATTTTGTTTTATGTTTGACGCCCATTATCTATATTGTCAACATACCTTTTCAAAATTTAAAACCTCTATTGTTGCCAATACTGTTGACTTCGATTACCGCCCATTTGGTTTGGACCCCTATTGGTGGTGGAACCTCCACCATACTGACCGCCACCTTGGGGGTAATTTGGAGGGTGGACTGATCCATAGCCACCAGCAGAACCTCTTGAGCCATTGGCAGGCGGCATACTACTGCTTCCACTTCCGGCATATGGTGGAGCGCGACCTTGGGGTGGATATGCATGGTATCCACCATTTGGAGGATACCTATTTGTCCCTCCACGTGTATTTCCATAGTGGTGGTGGCTAGATCCAGCAGGCACGGGAAGCTGGGCGTTGTTCATGGGATGATTTGGCCCTGGCCAATGTTGAGGTTGAGATTGCCCGGTATGTTGAATGGGAGGCAGGCGAGCATGCTGCTGTGGGTGCTGCAATTTCTGTTTCTTGGCCATTTCTTCATTTTGTAATTGCCGCTGTTGCTGCCTTTTTTTCTTGGTCTGGTACTCATGTGAAGATTCATATTTAGGCAAGCTGTTAACAGAAACAAAACAAGAAACTAAATTAAGGAGATAAATTTACGAACAGCAAAGCACAAAGAGGCATTCAGCCATGAGAAGTTAACTGCCTAATGTAGTTGGTACATTAACATGGTTTATTCAAACTACAATTCTTTCATAAGCTCATTCTCCGTATGTAAATGATACACACCTCTTTGGATCGCATGGCAAGGGATCAGTCCAAAAATACTCGGCATCCAGTGCATCCTTCGTAGATATTCTCTAGATAGATTAAGTGGATAATATATTAAATTTTACAACAAAAGTAAACATATATATATAGAAGCAATGTATACAGTACCCTAGAATAAATAAAAAATCTGGAGGAGAAGATAAATTTTAGACCAGCGATGCCAAAATGATAATCAAATGAGAATTATGCTGGAGTAGTTGAGAGCTCATGACTAACACATCATAGCTTTAAAAAATGGATAAGATTATGCATGAAATAAACAAAAGTGCAAGAAATTGCCACACTAATCCATTGTTATTACAATATCTAAAATGCAACCTCTACAGCATGTGAACTATTATCTAGTCACCAAGCCAATCTTCTCTTCGAGGAGCGCAATTATTGTATTCCATGACTGCAAATGATTGTGTGTGCGTGTTCAACGAGACAATCAAGATTTCAAGTACATAATCAACAGATAATCCATTTCAAAACAGATGTGTTACAGATTATAGAAATTTATAAGTCAACCACTGCAATGAGTCAGCCAAAGGTCTTCAATCATGTAATGGCTTGTAAACGTAGTTAGTACGATTAATTCTAACCTCAAATATGCCATCGGGATAACATATCCACCAAGCATTAGAGTAATAGGATATTAAGATCTAATACGGCTCAATATTGGGGCTTCAATTCACACAATGTCCCTCCATCCATAGATATAGTTGGGTGGATGCTCAACGATGAATAGAGTAAAATAAAATGGTACAGTAGAAAGTAATTAGCCTTAAATCTTTCTGCACCTCTTGGGTTGTTCAAATTACAAACATAGCCACAAAAATTCAGCTATGGAGTGTTTTTAGTAATTAAAAAAAAAAACTTCACATTTCAGAAATTATGGTTCAAGTAAAACAAACTAAGGATTCTGATATCAAGGTTAGTTCTAGTCAATTTAAGTAATACCTGAGATGGATCAAGTGTTAGCATCTTATCCAGCAAATCTAGAGCATGTCGATCAAAACTGCATAGAGAGATTAACAAGGGAATTAAGCAGAGACTTGCTCAGACAAGAGACAACAGAAAACTTCAGTGTTTCTAGCTTGAAGAAGGACAATAATAACAAATGTAGTGCAAAAAATGTCATCTTAACTTACTGTCTGAAAACTTCTCTTATACGTCTCTCTGTGGCCCTTGGTGGCTTGAATTTACCGTACCACGGAATCTTGGAAACACCAGGCCAGTTTATCTCATCAGGAGTTCCACAAAGTGCATATATCTTGCTCAATTGCTCAGGCTGTAATAAACCATGAATATACTTTTGTTAAAAGGCTTTTGGGGACACACCAAATGTTTTCAGTAGTAACAAAAAAGGTGCAAGCTCCAAAAATTATTATTTCACGTCGTGTCTAGTGATTTCCTACTAGGTCTTCAAAGTTTTTGATGTTTCTGTTCAAATTTCCCATATTAATCAGTGAAACTGAAAGCAAGTGTTTGGGTTCTCACCAAAGCAGTTTAGGACGGGTTAAAATTTTGTGTAATGGATGCTCAGTTGGCTGGTTTGCTGGGGGTGTTAGTTTTTTTGCGGGAAACCTGTGCACCCAAACTTTGTAACTCTCTCCTAGTAAAATATAACTTGCTAGTTGCTACCATAGAGTTTTATCAAATGTATAAATTAACCAACTGTTTCAGAGAAGCATAATTTACCTGAACTAATAAGCATATGTGATTCTCTCTCTCAAAAAAAAAAAGCATGTGTGAAATATAGAGCAAGTGAGCAACATGGCAGAACTTTTCACTTAATGACACTCATCGTTGCATAAATCAATCACTGACAAGAAAACAATAAAACCATAAAATTCAGAGTAATAACTAACCTCGCTTTTTCCAGGCAAGATTGGCTTTCCTTGCAAAAGCTCGGCAAAGATACAACCAACAGACCACATGTCAACAGCTGGACCATACTTCGTAGCTCCAAGTAACAATTCTGGAGGCCTGAGAAAATCATATTAATCTGAATAGCTAAATAAAGACTGAAAGCATACCCTTTTGAGTGGTTGGAAGGTTTGATGCATGCAGATTTACCATTAGCAATTGACATTTAGTCTATAAGATTATAGAATGAAAATTTACCTGTACCACAAAGTAATAACACGATTTGTAAGATTTCCCACATGATCATTAGAAAAAGACCTTGCAAGCCCAAAATCTGCTAGCTTTAAATTCCCCTCATTATCTATCAAAAGATTAGAACCTGAAAAAACACGTGTTAGAAAACACAACTCATCCAGCTTCAAATGTTTAAATCTTGCTAAAACAGTAACATGATACAATATGATGATAACCTTTGATGTCCCGATGCAGTACTTGATTGACGTGGCAGTAATGGAGACCAGTCAGTAACTGCCTCATATAGCACTGGAAAATAGAAATATACAAAATAAAATTGTCAAACATCATGCTACATTTTAAAATTTAAATATCAGGGTTTCTGAAACCTTGATTTGTGGAATAGTGAATCTTTGTCCAGGACGATCAGAAAGGCCTGTCAAGTCATGATCCATGTACTCAAAAACCATGTAAATACTTCCATTGTACTTGTTACCATCTGTAGTACCCAAAAATAAGTGATCATATCAGAAATCTCCCAACTACTGTCGAATGTAGGAAGCTGGACACAACAAACGACATCTTTCCAAGTGAAAACTTTAAGCGCAAGAAGCAAGTGAGGTAACATTAAAACCAACAAAACTAGATCCAGTCGCACTGACCTGGCTTTCCTGGCTCTTCATTCTCAGGACCTAGAAGAATAGCCAAATGATTCAAGGATAAGCAGTTAGGTCTAACATAATCAATATGTTTTGAAATAATTCATGCGTCAGGATAGCAGTGACAACTAGTACCAGTCACAATCTCTTTTAGCTTGATAACATTCTCATGATGAAGCTTCTTAAGAATTTTAATTTCTCGAATGGCTGTTATGGGGAACTGCATAAACAAGATGGAGAAGAAAGAGAACATGGCGAAAATGTGAAAATGTGTCTATTGCTGGATATGCTAAAAGATCATTGAGGACTACGAGAGTCAGAAAAAATGGAAAATGGACTACCCCTTCTTTTTCATTGTCCATGCGTATCTTTTTCAGAGCAACAATCTCCCCAGTTTTGAGATCTCGGGCCATGAATACTTGACTGCAAAAAACCACTCAGAAGACACAAGAACAATGAGGCCAAGAAAAACAAAATGGAAAAATAAACAACAATACATCTCATGCTTAATAGGTTATATTTAAGAAGTCTTATGGTCTGGTCAAAGAGGCGATAGAAAATTTTGGCTCTCTTAAACAGCCTCATGTAAGGATCGCCAGCAATTCAAATTAACAATTGTCTTACGCACCATGAACAAACAAAATTTATTGAAAAATTTGGAGCCAGCAATATGCAAATATCAGATTTTGTTTTGCATTGAGTCCCTTAATATTAATATACAGATAGATGTCAATTGACCACTACAAAATTATTCATGTCTTAACTAGCCTACCACTGCAACAAGAAAGTAGAACTACCAATAACTTGTTTCTATCACCGACATTGTCATTGGCTCATTTTGCAGCTGTTTAGTATATTACAACTCCCAAAATATATTCCCGACCATAAATTTTCTGAAGCACTACTCTATTAGTGCAAGCGAAAACAAGTTGCAACATTTCCCGTCTTTGCCTTTAGAGTTTCAGGATCTAGTAAACTACTTTAAGCCATGAGCCCATGACAACCTATCTAGCTGTATTCTGTGTGTCACGCAACAACTATCACTTTTAATAGTCAGGAAAAAGTAGGGAAAATAAATAGGCATAAATACTAACCATTTACTAAAACATTACAAATTAAAAACATAAACTTCATAATCCTTAATAGTCGATATTCAGCATTGCAGTTCATCTAAACTGATAAAGGCATGCAACCAACCAATGAAACACCATTTCTCACTTCTCCAATGAAAAACAAAACAAAACAAAACACTTCGAAAACAACCCCGAAGCAATTACTCACTTCTCTTCCCTAATCTGTTTTACAAAATTAAATTAAAATAAAAACACTTTACAAGAGAAACAAGATTGCACCAAAGAAAAAAGACCCACCATCTATGGACTAATACCCACATGAAATAAAGAAACCTATTACATAATTTACAATCTAGAAAAAAGGGGGAAAAGAAACCCATAAATTACAATCTATAGCCGACATTTTCATTGGCTCATTGCAGTTTCTTTTAGTATAAAACTCCCAAAATAAATTCCCGGACATAAACTTTCTGAAGCACTACTCTATTAGTGCAAGTGAAAACAAGTTGCAAAATTTCCCATCTTTGCCTACAAAGTTTCAGCTACTACTCAAAGCCATGAAAACTTATCTAACTGTAATCTAGGCTTCACGCAACAACTATCACTTTTAAAAGTCAGTAAAAAGTAGGGACGATGAATAGGCAAATCATTCACTAAAACATGGCAAACCAAATTAAAAACATAAACTTCATCATCCCTAATAGTCTATGTTCAGCACTGCAGTTCATCTAAACAGAAAAAGGAAAATAACTCACCAATGAAACAACATTTCACCAGAACACAATACAAAACAAACACTTCCAAAACAACCCTGAAGCAATAACTCAATTTTCTTCCCTAATCTGTGTAAAAGAAAATTGAATAAACACACTTTACAAGAGAAGCATCAAGATTGCACCAAAGAAAAGAACCCACCATCTATGGACTAAAACCCACATGAAATGAGGAAACCTATACGTAATTTACAATCTATAAAAAGGGGAAAAAGAAACCCATATCCAGAGATGAAGAAAAAACATCTTTTTCTGTAACCATAATGCACCCAAAAGAAATGAAAAATAAATTGAGGCGGTGAATCAATCAGAGAAAGGAGAAAAAAGAAGAGTAATTGGAGACTGACCCATAAGTTCCTTCCCCAATCTGTTCCAATTTCTCGAAGCAGTTAACGCTCCGGGAGCCCCATGAAGGCGGCGACTCTTCGATATTAAGCTGGCCCGGTGCTGCCACAGTCATATCTCTCTCTGGGTCTCCGTCGCTCTCTCTTCTCTATCTCTCTCGATGAAGATTGAAGATGATAATAAATACGTTCGGAGGATGTTTTGAAGCAACTCACTTCGCTTTGCGAAGCGGCTGTTACTGTTCATTCTCGATTTTATATGCTTCATCCAATGATGACGTGTTTTTTTTTTTTTTTTTACCTCTAAAAAAAAATGTTGTAATGACTATTTATAGATCTTAGATAATTAGGTGTGTGATCCTAAAACTCTTATTTATTTATTTAGGAATAATCACCAAATAGCAAACATAGCGTACTCATTCCTACTTGCTCCCTAAATCTCGCAAACAATCAATTTTCGAGCAAATGAATTATATATAAGCTAATATTGTATGTATATAAAATATTAATCTAATACCATACAAAATCATACCATCATACAAAATCCAAAAAATACATAAAATAACACTTCACATAGTAACCTTGCAAAAGATAAAAAAATCTTCAGATGAAGCTTACTATGATTCAAATGTATAACTTATGATTCGGAGCTTTCACCTGAAGCTGCAGTAACAACCTCTAATTTATCTTCCAAGTCATCTGGTTCACTTTCACTTGCAACGGCTTCAACTTTCTTAATCTCCGAGACACGAAACATTGCCAAATTCATATCACCTACATAAATAAATAAACAAACAACAAAACTCAGTTTTAAAGCGCAAGTGAGGATTGAACTTCGCATAAACACTTCTATGTGAAAGGTCGTGAGTTCGAAACCTATATGATAATTGGAAAAGAATGGGTAAAACAGATGACATTGTAGTACCAAATATAATAGTACTCCCAGGTGGTGCAACAGTGGGGACGCCGGGTTTTAACGGTATCTCATCAATATATGTTCCATTGGTGCTCTTCAAGTCTGTCACGTAAAGCCTAATTCCTTTCTTTTGAATACGGGCGTGCAGACCAGATACTGTTCAAGATTGACACACAAGAAACATCAATTCCTAACATGATCTGAAGATTAACTGTATATACTATCTATGATTTTTGAAGAGTGGTGAACCTGTGGCAACTGGAATGACCATATCTGCTTTCTCAGGAACTCGACCCACAGTCACATCGCTCTGCACAACACCATAACACTATCAAATTCGGTGTTCTACACAGGAAGAACCACTCTCAACACATAGATTATTGGGATAATCACATGTGATGTGCATTTTGGAATGAACTTTATTCGACCCATTCCGCCAGTTAACTTTGATGGAAAGTCAATTGCAAAAGTGCGACGAGTACAAAATAGTTTAAATTACAAAAAGAATATGACAATTACAGAATCGCATAAGCTGACAATTACATAATCATCTCAAATTAGACTAATTCATATATAGTACTTACAGAAGTTATTTCAAATGCATTTGGCAATTCAACCTTATAGCCTATGTGGCTTGAGTCTCCATCACCTGAGGAAAAGAATCACAACTTGGATTAGGAACTGTGGTAGCACAATCACACAAAAACACCCAATTTGTGCAACAAAATTAATCATGAATAGAGAAGTGAGAGACCAATAGGTTGAAGAAGCCATATAGTCTCAGTAGAGGTTGAAGAAGGGCCTTGAGGCTGAGAAGAGGCATGAATGATTAATGTTCCAAGATGATTATTCCTGTGTTGTTGCCTTGCTGTAATCTTGAAGCTGTGAAGGTGTGTAACAAGATTAATCTGATGAGAAGAAGATGCAAGAAGAGAGGCCTTAGGGTGCACCAGAGATGGTGTTGAGGGCTTGTAGTGGAGCACAGATTGGGAAGCAGCACTTACTTCCATTTTGTGCCTCTCAACCCAAACAGCTTGTTTTTGTTTTAATTGTAGTTGATTTGTTACAGTACAGACTTGAGAGAGAGGCTACGTACAGAGTTGGTGTGGATAAAAAGGTTCCTTTTTAGCACATGTGGCAGCCATTTGAGGCCTTGACTCATGACAATACAACACAAGGATGTCTTGTGGATAACATAACAAAACCCTTCATTTCCTTGGTCAACCCATATTGACCATATTTATATGTAGATTTTTAATTTGTCATCAACAAGCTTAAATATTATGGTTTCTAGTAGAACCTTTTATCAATAAATAACACATGCAATGAAATGATATATAAATAGTAAATAAATGCATTATAATTAACAATATATAGATCCAATGGATATGGGTTACAAGATATATATATATATATGATAAAAGCAAGGAAATGATAGGAATCACATAATTAGAAACTAAAATGAGAAAGCCATGGTTGCAGCAAATGCAAATGGTAAGCTGACTAAGAAAAGCAGAGCAGATGGTGCCATTGTTGAAGATCCACATCCACTGCTGCTGCTGCTGCCACTTGGAGCAGAACCTGTAACAAATATAATAAATTAACCATTTATTGTGCATATATATGTTATTTATAAATTATAATGCATGGAAAATGAAGTAAGTAAATAATATTTACCCATACCAGGTGTTGTGTAAGAAGAGGAAGAGGAAGAGGAAGGTGAGAGCTGGGTGGTGGATTCAGTTGAGCTTGGCGATGGACCCATCATTCCTTCATCACTTGACGTTGATGTTGGTGCTCCAACTGGGATTCCTATTTCTGCATCCATGCATGCAACACA
>JAYMTA010003407.1:0-14305 GCA_036897625.1 Pelargonium cotyledonis | reverse complement strand
TAAATGTTGAATCAAATTTTCTTATTACAGTTCAAATATTTAAAAACTTAACGATGTGTTTCACCCGCAACGCACTATCACTGACTATCGTTGTTTCCTCTTCTCTCCATGTCACAACTTCATCCTTCTTTGATAGACAAACAAAACTCTCTCAATACTTGTCAGTCAAAAGAAATTTAGTTACTTTAGCAAAAAGTTTCAATATTTAAATTATGTATACATAAAAAATATACTTTTGAAAGAACTCACTATTATTATAGTGTTTTGCTATATTATTCAGAGATGAATATCTTAAACACATGCATTGAACAATGCATTAAAGACAAAAATTAAATTACAATTGCAGGTGTCATATATATATTCTCATTCCACTTTCTCAAAAAATTTGCTTTTTTGAAAATAAAAACAGAGAGAAAGTGAAAAAAGAAAAAAAAGAAAAGAAAAGCCCATTCCCAAAAACCGGATTTTAAGGAGCCGTTGGAGAGCACTCCTGTGAAAACCTAGGGGCATTTCTGTCAACACAGTACACATTTTCCCATAACAATTAATTAAAATTAAATTACCAACAGCTATTCTCTCTGCTCTCTGTACTATACTGACATCAAATATCACTCCCATTTCTTTAATCTTGCAAGCATTACAGTGTGTCACTCACTTTGTTTTTTGGTTTTGTTTGGTATCTTTGAATTGCATAGACTATAATGAAAATTTAATGCAATTTTCAGAACCAGAAATCTCCATTTCTGCAAGAATCTACTGGGTTTGTTTGGGGTGAGAAAAAGCTTGCTCTGTTCTGTCTCTGTAAGAGGTTAGGATTTCAAAGTTTTTTTTTTTTTTTTGGCTCTAGCTCTGTAACTTGTTCTGTTTTTGCTGGCTTTTGATTTGCTATTGGTGCCTTTTATTGAGCTGCATTTTCCATATATGTATATGTATATATTTGGCAGGGTTGATTGATGCAGTTTGGCTCTTGGAATCTATATGGTTTTAGGGTTTTTCACTTCTTTCTTTGTTTCAGTGACTGAGTATGTAGGTTTCTATTTTTTTTTTTTTGGGGGGTGGAAATTGGGAGTTTTGGTTTGTACCCTTTAATGGGGTTTGCTATGATGAGAATTGGGTTGGTTCAAATTTGAGATTTTGATTTCTATATGGTTAGGGTTTTTCAATTGTTTTGCTTGGTTTCAGAGGCTGAGTGATTTAGTTTCTTCCTTTTAGTTCAATCCTTTTTTAAAAAAAACTTGAAGTTGGGGTTTTTGGTTTGTACCCTTTAATGGGTTTGCTACTATGAGAATTGGGTTGGTTCAAATTTGAGATTTTGATTGCTATTTGGTTAGCTTGGTTTCAGTGAACGAGTGAGTGATTTAGTTTGAGGTGTTTTTGATTGAGTATTATAATGGGGTATTGGGGTTGAGTTGTTTACATTGATGAGAATTGGGTTTTGGTGGAACTGAATAAATGGGTGCTTCAAACTCGAAACCTGACAAGAATGAAGCTCTGCGCCTTTGTAAGGAACGTCGGAGATTCATCAAGCAGGCCATAGATTCTAGGTTGGCGCTAGCAGCTTCTCATGTATCTTACATTCAGTCCCTAAGAAATGTAGGCATTGCTCTTCGTCGCTACGCCGAGGCTGAAGTGCTCATTGAGTCTTCGCTGTCTACTTCGGCTACCGA
Organism: Pelargonium cotyledonis; assembly: GCA_036897625.1. Taxonomy (NCBI): domain Eukaryota; kingdom Viridiplantae; phylum Streptophyta; class Magnoliopsida; order Geraniales; family Geraniaceae; genus Pelargonium; species Pelargonium cotyledonis. The sequence continues at coordinate 12,638 of JAYMTA010003407.1, read as the reverse complement.
GATTGACAAAACCCCCTCACATTGTTCCTACCCGTCTCCTTCTCCGTCAAACAATGCCGAAGTCCCCGATTCACCGTTTCATGATGAGATTCATTTTTCGCAGCCAGTACTGGTCACTTCGAGTTATATGAGAGCGGGAGGAGGGGGCGCTAGTGCTGTGACTGTTAGTTTCAATCCTCGGAGTACTAATAGTTTTGTGGAGGATGAGTCCATGGCATTCCCAATGCCGCCACCACCTCCTCCTCCTGAGTTGGGTTCTTCTTGGGATTACTTTGACACCACTGACAATAGTGAGAGCTTTAGGTTTGTCGGGAACTCGGGGGATGATTTGAATTTTGATGATGTGAGAGGGTGGCAGTTCAAGAGAGAAGACACCGACGATCCTTATATGGAAGACGGAAAAGGGAAACAGGTAAAAGCCGGGAATAACGAACCTAACGAAGGGCTCTTATGCCCTCGTTTGGATCATAAGGCTTCTGAAAGTTCTAGTAACTCAACCTATCGAAATCAAGATGGCGCACATAAGGCCTATGCTTCTAGACAAGCCCTACATGGCGCTAATGTTCCTCTTGAAAAATCCGGTTCAAAGAAGGATAAGAAGGCGGTGGGTAGCGATTTATGTGCTGAAAGGGAAGATCCGTTGGAGTTCATTACCCATAGAGCTAAAGATTTCGTTTCCAGCATAAAAGATGTTGAGCATCGCTTCTTTAAAGCCTCAGAATCTGGCCGGGAGGTCTCGAGGATGCTGGAGGCAAATAAGATAAGGGTTCGATATTCTGAGGCAGAAGGTAACAATTTGGGACATATGATTATTATTTGAACCTCTCAGTCATTGTAATTCAAGTGCCATTTCTATTTTTACCTTACATTGCCAATTTCTGCAGGTAACTCTTCGGCCTCGGCATTTTTGGTTGCTTTCCATCATGCTTGCTGCCGCGGAAAAACTTCACTTGTTTCTAACGGTAAGTCCTATCTCTTGTACTTAATCATTGGAAAATTCATTAAATTGATAGCGCTTGGCATGATGTATATGCCTAGGTCTATGTTTTACATCGCCAAGCCAACTATGGTTACCACCTAATTAAAACAATCGGATAATATCGTTTGGTCACTATATCTTATATCCTTAAGATTTCACATCGACAAGCCAACAGTTGCTTACTTATTGATAAGAACAATCAGATAATATCTTTTGCTATGTTATATCCTTAATATAAGCAAATGGCTGTGAATGCTTTTGTTCTATGTCGGATATTTTTTGTACCTTCTCTTGAGATAGCTTGAATTGATCAGTTGAAGATAAGATGATGGTATCTCCCCTAGGGCTATCGTCTCCTCGACGTTAAAACCAGTTTAACGAATGTCGTCCTCTGAGGCATCTGCATCTAAGCTCTAGGATAACTCTGTTTACCATATCATTGTGCTCAGATTGTCGGCTATGTAACTTTTCAACTTTTTGTATAGAACCTCCACTTCACGGGTCTAAAATCATAACTTGGAAACGATCAACATCTTCACGGTCATCTTCATCAAGGAATCCTCTTGCATCAGCATCAAAAGATGATGTGGACGATAGCAGAAGTGATTTTATTGAAGAGTTTTGCATGATAGCGGGAAGCCATTCTTCAACGTTGGACCGGCTTTATGCATGGGAGAGAAAGCTCTACGATGAAGTAAAGGTACGAGTGTCTAGTTTATCAAATTCAATATGTCGTAATGATTAAGCATGAAGTTTCAGTTTTGTGTGCAATTTGTTTTCTTGATTTGTGACATCTCAAACCAATTTTGCTCAACCTCGGCTTGTATCTTCTTTTGACTTAAATCTCGTTTTGGCCTTTCTCTAGGCGAGCGAATCAATCCAGAGGGAGTATGACCAAAAATGCAACCAGCTAGGACACCAGTTTGCGAAGGATTGCAGTGCCCAGGTGATTGATAAAACCCGAGCAGCTGCAAAAGATCTGCATTCACGGATAAGAGTGGCGATTCAGTCTGTTGATTCAATATCAAAGCGGATTGAGAAAATGAGGGATGAAGAGTTGCAGCCACAACTAGTAGAACTAATTCAAGGGTAAGTAACATTTCGCAGTTCAAATTATCTGTGTTCTTGACATTTTTGACCCTCGAATTGATATTTATTTGCAGATTGATCCGGATGTGGAAGGCCATGCTTGAATGCCATCATGCGCAGTACATCACCATCTCATTAGCGTACCATTCAAGAAGCTCGTCAGGACCTCCACAGGGAGATACGCGCAGGCGGATTATGGCTCAGCTCCAAAATGAGATTGAATGTTTCGGTTTAAGCTTTGCAGATTGGATCAATAGCCACACGTCATATGTTGAAGCTCTAAACGGTTGGCTACAACACTGCATATTACAACCACAGGAACGCTCTAGGAACCGAAAGCCATTCTCTCCTCGTCGGGTTTTGGCTCCACCTATATTTGTTCTCTGTCGGGATTGGTCAGTTGGGATCAGAGCTTTGCCGTCTAATGAGCTCAGTGATGCCATAAAAACCTTCCTGTCGGACCTTCACGATATAATGGTGCAACAAGGAGAGGAATTACAGAAGAAACAGCAGTCTGAACAAGAAGTAATCAATGGAGAGACGGAAACTAAAGATGACGAGAAAAACGAAGATTCATCTACGAACTTGTACTGCATACATACAAGCTTGACAAAGGTTCTTGATCGGATGACCAAGTTTTCAGAGGCTTCGTTGAAAATGTACGAAGATATAAGGCAGAAGAGTGAAACAGCACAAATGGCGTATTCAAATGGGAGGCCTAGTAGATTCTGAAAGGTATGTAATTATTGATTTAAATATCTGTAAATCACGAATATCTTACAAAGCTTTTCAGAGCAAGAAATATTTTTGAGCGATGTGGAAAACAAGTACAATGTAAGATGGTTCTAATTCCTACATCTAAAAGCTGCACTAAGAATGCTAATATGGATCTTGATCGGTATTTGTTAATTCACACGTATCTTGTGCTTCTTCTGTGCTTTTCTTTACAAATCAGAACCCGACAAACTGGGTGTAATGCGAGTAAGCTTCTAATTTCTTGGCTATTGGAGCTCGTGTGACGTGATCTGGTAGATCGAATGAATCTACGAGTTCTCTTGCAATGTTTCGCACTTGGAAACTTAGGTACTCCGTGAGCTTGTGGATTGCCTGCAAAATGTATAGGGTTAGTTGAAAGTGCACATTATATGCAACTCGTTTTCTGGCTATGTTTCTAAGGTGTCGTAGTAAAAAGCCCATGGAGAATTTAGGAGTTGTGTGTGTTAGGGTTGGGCTCTAGTAGCAAGCCGATTTTGTAGTGCGAGTCCCAGCCAATAATCAAGTTATGTTCCGAACAATGAGAGTATCCATCAGGTGAGTGCATTCTTCAAAAGAAAAGGCGAAAAAACCCATACATCACCGTTAAAAAATAGCTCATTCGGAACCTGTAGTATAGTAGGGGATCCTATGGCTGCCTAGTTGCTTCCCAGAGGGCTCGCAAATGTGCCAAACTGATCAGTTCGGGCAAAAATACACAAGCTTTCCTATTGGACCACTTTTTGTCAGTCTGCGTCTGGTGTTATATAGACAAACAAAATAGGTTGGGGGCTGCGAACGGGTAAAGAAATGTTCGCACATTTATCATACCATTCTTTGCTCGGCCAAACTCAGTATTATCAGGCTGGATTGGTGAGTGATCCATTTTCCGCTAACAAGCGGAATGCGGACAAGGAAGAGTTGAAAATGTGGTGTGTGTAATGTGAGGGGAGGTTTTGTTCAAACATCAAAGTGCATATTCATTGGCATTATGTGTATGGTAAAGCAATATATACAGTAAATATGTAAGTTTGAGTTTTAGTTCATGCTTAAATACCTTAGCTTTGTTGGGCGCAACATAGTCAACAATACGGTAGGTTCCAATGTCATTCCAGATTCTATCCAAGGCATAAAGATCACAAACAAGTTTTAGAGCCGCACGAGAACTCGGATCAGGACAGCTGAAGGAAAAATAAGACCATATTAGAAACTAGACGCATGAGTGAAAAAGAAAAGATGAGGCAGAGATCCGAAAGTATATACTTCTGTACAGCTTCAATGAATTTCATCAGGATGACAGATTCAATATGAGACTCTGCAAGCGTCAAGAGGTGATTCAAGCATCTGTTCCAGGCACCGAAGCCTCCCAGAGTCTGGGAGTGCTTGCGTAGTCGCACAGCAACACTCTGAAGCAACCGAGATGTTCGGTACTGCAATGAAAAGATTCCAGGGTAAGATACTAAAATCGGTAATGGTTGTAAAATGTTGAGTAATCACTAATCATGTCACTCACTCTGAAAGCATCCAACTGGAATTTGGGGTCTCTCAAGTGATCTTGACCTTCCCACCGAGCTGTTACTGGGTTCGGCTGAGACAAATAAGTGTTCATAGACTCTCGAAGATAATTCCAAGTAACTGCCAATGTCCCACCTTGGAATTTCTCCTGGTACTGTTTCAGGAGATCAGCTGCAACCTGCACAAGTAAAATGACCAAGTTCAATGTGGTTCGGCAAGAAAAAGTAGTTAATTACTTCGATCATTATCAGACCGACTGCAAGCATTTTATGTCCGAAAGGCCATCAGATCGCATTTTAGTTCTAGAAGAAATGAGAATTCTGGAGATTCGAAATATATAGATAGGGAAGAGAGCATGAAACAGGAGGCAAACACAAGTTTATCAGCAGCAAACTAGACCTATGTGCAGGTACAAATCCATGCCAAACTTGTAGGCACTCAATTGCTTTTATAAGCCAAAGGGTGTCTCAGAAACCTAATATTTGTAAACAAACTGTTTACTGATGCTTGTGTACATCCTTCCCTACCATGACCTCAAGCTCATAAAGCAGAAACTTTACCGTTGCACCAAGATTCACCCTCGCAACATTAAGCACTTGAAAAAAAAAATCACAAGCAAGAATGGAATGAAATGAAATGGGATCAGTTTGTAACCTGTTGTAGAAGCACTGTGTTGTCTCCTTCAAATGTCTGGAAAATATCATGATCATTCCTCAAGCTACCAAACCTATTAACTGCAGCATACCCATGGCCTCCACAGGATTCTCTGCAGATGCTCAATGACTTTGCTGTATAAGAGGTCACATATGCCTTCAACCCAGCTGAAAGTGCGTGCACATCTCCAACCAATTGTTCATCATGAGTCTTCTTCATCTCTGAATATTTTTCCACCAAATGGAGAGTAGCGAAATGGAATGCATAAGTTGAAGCCAGCATTGGCATGAGCTTGTGCTGCTGAGACTGGTAATCAAGAATGCTAACTTCAGGCTTCTTCGGAGGACCAAACTGCTGGCGCAACAAAGAATACTGGATAGCAATTGTTGCAGAAATCTTCAGGACACTAACAGATGAATATGCAAGGCCAACTCTGCCACCTACAAGCTCACCTAGAGTCGCGGCAAAACGTTTATTAATTGTTGGAAGGCTACTCGTGTATTTTCCATCTCGAGAGACATCACCAAATCGATTCAGAAGATTGTCTCGGGGAATTCTTACAGAGCAAAATCTCAATGCGCCATTGTCTACCCCATTAAGGCCAACCTTATGGCCACAGTCATGAATTTCAACCCCTGGAAGTGTCTGGTGAGTCTTCATGTCTCTAATTGGAACAATGAAAGCATGGACACCCATATCAGAAACTCCTTTTGTGTCATGAGTAGGCAACATCAGCTTGGCAAAAACAGTGGCAAACTTGCCATGAACTGCAGCATTGCCAATCCACCACTTGATGGCTCCATCATTGGGCGTGTTGATTACAAATTCGTCTGTGATTGGATCAAATGTTGCAACAGTTTGGAGACCTTGAACATTTGATCCTTTCAAGCACAAAAAGAGACAAAGATATGAGCTTATACATAAGAAAAAAACCCTTGAGAACACATGTAAACTTACACACGACCAAATTAGTCCATGAATCAAGATTATGTCCATTCTGGCCTCAAACAATTGAGATTTGACCAAAATGGTCCATATTGTCAGCTCTCTCGTCAATTTTACCATTAATTTTGCTAATGTAGCATTAATATATCAATGTAAATATGACAATTACACTGTCATTGCTGACATGTCATCGAGTTGTTTAAAAGTAAGCCATACGCTGCTTTAGTGAGTAATGTTAAGCCAAATCCAAGCAAGAACAAAAAGAAAAATGAACTGCAGAATCAAACAATCAGACGAGATATGACTAAGTGGTTCAGTCAATGTAACCTACACCCAGAACCTCACTAATTCATTTATGTGGTCAATAATCCATCAAAGCAATCCATCATACTTCGCATATTCAACATCAAAAATGAAATTTTAGACATTTGAGGGGCAAAAGTACAAGGAAAAAATATAATTCTGGTGGCCAGAATTTGCATTTCTACATTTGATAGTGAACAATTTAGGAGAGGAATAAATATAATTCTGGTGGCCAGAATTTGCATTTCTACATTTGATAGTGAACAATTTAGGAGAGGAATAAATATTTAAACATGAAGCAATAAAACACATGACCATAGGACTAATAGAGGAACTTACCATGATGAAGTTCTGTCATGGCAAAACAACCAGTATAGTCCATATTGTCAATACCATCAAAGTACTTCTCCTTATGTTTCTTAGTACCTAAGTTGAGCACTGAGCCTCCCCAAAGACTGCACAATGAAGTATCAGAAATTGGTGATTTCCACGGGAAAAGTATCATTAATTCAGCCAAATCACATAGTATAAGTTTGATTAATTGCAAGGCATCAATGTCGTAAAACTACTTTTGTATACCACATTTGTTGATGAAGCTAAAAGTTGTACAGTTTCGAACCTATGAACTGCACAAATTGTGTAATTCCAGACTGCATAACTAAACTTAAACATAACTTAAGGTGCTAAAATTACACGAGTAATGTTATATGTCCCAAATACTCTACAACTAATTACTTGGCTGAATCACAATGCGCCATGTATAAAATACGTCTTATAAACTATAAAAGTATGAAATATATATCTGCATAGATTGACAAGTCACTATGTATATAAATTTATCATTTTTTGGATTACACTCACTCGTCATAAAATGGGTTATCTTCATTGGCATCACTAATAATTTAGCTAGTGTTGCTCGAATTATATTGAAGCAAAATCTAATAACACACATGTTAAATTAAAATTCAAAGTTGTCATTTTTTATAAACTTAAAATAATAATAATTGTAATCAACTTCATCTTCAACTGCTTAACACCATAAGTTCAAATTCAACAAGCAAGCTCAATTATAATTCTAAAATTCGAGTGTTAGTGTCAAAGCAATAAGATTATTTAGCAAAAAAATTTCAAATATAGCAGATCAGAACAGAAAATCACAAACAAAATCACAAAATCCCCAAATCATCAACCAGCTCAATTAGGTAAAAAATCAACACTCACGAACCTGTACTGCACTCCCATTTTGATCCCGAGCGACATATCGACGCTCCCGACCGCCTCGGCAATGGCGAAATACTTGGAAGGATCGTCGGAAACATACCGGAACGGCTTGATTCCGGCTTCCCGGACCAACGCCAGAAGCTGCCTCATACAGAGCTCGCGATGGTCGTCTTTGCAGATCTCAACCGGAGTCTGCAGATCCGGCAGCGAATTGAAGAACTCGAACACTCGCTCCTGAATATCTCGGTGCTTTCCTCTCATGTAGCTCGAAAGACTCGACGTATCCACCTCCAGCTTCGTCAATTTCGAAGCGCACTGGACCAGATCGAGCTGGTCATCATTCTGGTGCGGCGCCGGAGGGGAGAGATGCGATGAGAGCCGTTCGATCCTCCGTTCGGCGATGATGTTCCTGGAACCTTCGTCGCAAGCGGCGGGGTTTTGGATCGGAGCTTCCATTTTTGGGACAGAGGAGATTGTGAATGTGTGTATATATAACGGTGGCTTGGTTTCCACGATAGTGATGATGACGTGGAGTGTCGCTGGAGGGGTACGTGGCGGTCGGTGATTGGTTGGAGGGTGGCTTGACGGTTTATTTTGGAGCGGTTTTCAATGTATACTGATTGGATTGGATAAGGTTGGTTGTGACGTCAGCAATTGCCACTTGAGCTATGGCTTATTTGTTAAAAAAAAAATTTTTGTCAAGAGTGGGATTTGACCCCAAGGCCTTAATAAATTAAATTTAAATTATTCAAATTATAAAAAAATTTATTTTATTTTAAAAATACCTCATCATTCTTTTCTCTCTTCTTCACTCTCTCTCCCTCACCAACCTCGAACCCTTGACCTAATTCATTCATTATTTTTAAATAAGGAAAGTTTTTAAAAAATGATACAATTAATTTCTAGAAAAAATAAATATAAGTTTTGCTGCACATAAGTGTGAGTGACCGATCATCGTTCATGATTTGTTGTGCAAATTTGCGATTAAATTGTAACAACGAAGAAATTACAATTGATCAATTATAAAAAATCGTAGCGAAAATAAGAAAATGTAAAGTCTCGTTTAATTTTAAGACGTATTTTCTCGCATTCAGCCGACGGTGGGGGTCTCATATGGACCTCCACGTTGCTGAATTTGACAACCAAAACCACCCAAAGAGCTCACAGGTTCACGACTCCTCAATCTCTGCGGAGCCTGCATTTACCGACGTTTACACGTGGAGTGCACACTTTCCTACATCATCCGCCCATGCAGCCAACTTACTCGGGCCACCCAATCAACTGCCGACTTGTCCTCTCCCCAAGGGAGCATCTTACTATCAAGAAATCTTAAACCTTAGTCTTTTTCAATTTCAATTGAGCTCTTTTTTGCTCGTTTCATATATTTTTGCTATCCTCTAGGAATTATTAAAGGAAGTACCGTTTACTGAAAGAAAACATTAACAAACTAATAATCAACTCCTTTTTGTAAAAAAAGTAAGCAAATATTATTAAGTTAACCGCTCATTAGGCTATTGAAATGTTGTCACAAAGATCAAAACAATTGAGTAAAATAATAATAATTTGCTCTTATTGAGAGTCGAACTCAAGACCTCCCGCTTACTAAACGGGTGCTCTAACCAACTGAGCTATAAGAGCTATTTGTTTTTCAAAAACCAGATTTTGTTTATATTCTATTATTCTCTTTGATATTGAAAAATTCCATGTACAAAAGCCATCAAAGTGATTTTTACTGTGGTGAGATATGTCAAAATGAACAACAAAAACAATTGTTTCTAAAATGAATTTATAATATTAGTGGTTTTTATTACTGTTTAAAAGAATTAAATATGTACAATTATAATTTGGTTTTCAATGCACATATAAACAAAAGTAGATGATTGAGCTATAAGAATTCAAAGTTTGTCTTTCATTGTAGAAAATTCTTACATTTTTCGGAGTTATTGTTTTTTATGAATATGAGTATTTTGTTAGGGAGTCTTGCTGCACGCCATATGATGAAGAGAGCAAAAGCGAGTCTGTTTGTTCCATAATTATACTCAATATTTCAACAAATTATATGACAGTTTGGCATTCGTATGAACATTCGATATCTGTGAATCAAGTTAATATAAGATTCAATTTTTATCTTATTTTAAAATGTTAAATTTAACTAATTATGCCATGTCATATATTTTCAAGTCGTACATGAATATTTTTGTTATATAATAACACATTATTTAATTTAGTTGATCCAAAATTCATTTAAGAATCTAATAATTAATTAACTAACTGAAGATCTTTTTTCTTTTGAAATGCAAATCCAAAGATTCCCATCATGTGATGATTTTCTTAACGTGACGATCAAGTAAATTCAAGAATATTATTTTATCATAGATGCTTAATTTTTTTAGTATAAGATTCAAAGATTCAAAGGTTCTTGTTTGATTTGAAATATATTAGTCAATTCTTCTCTTTTATTTCAAGAATGATATTAAATTCTCTCATTAATAAGTTGTGTGATTTTGGTTAATTGGAACATGCACACTTTGAAATTCCAACCATATATATTCCAAAGTCCAATTTCTACTCTTAAACGTGTTTTTTTTAGAACTTTTGTCAACTTAACTAACTTAAAATGCTATAGTTATGACTTTTTCTTTAGCCGTCCAAAATATATATTTCCGATTGTGATAGCGGAATTAAATTTTTAGACTTATTTGAAATGTTAAACATCAAGATATAAACCGATGAAGACGCATGTTGACCAATTTAAATCACAATCAAGTACTTCTTCAAAATTTACATGACAAAACAAAACATAAAAATCACTCGAAATTTCTCTCAAAAAGTTGCATGATCAAAAGCAATAATAACCTGATGAATGGCAAAAATGACACTTCATGAGTTAAAAACTACAATCACTCAATATTTTGGAATAAATCGCATTTTTTACCAATGCAAAAGTACACCATTGAAGAAAATAAAATAATAAGCTAAAACTTATACTTTTAAACATATAATACTTCTTAAACTTTTCTTTTTGCACATATAATACTTTTTCACTTGTTACTAACATTATTGTTGCACCAAAATGTGAAATCAACGGCGGGTCCACACATTCAGAAATGTATGTCAACGATGTTGTTTCCGAGGTTTAAAAAAGTTCCACTTGAATTTTATACACCTAACAAATGATTCATGAACAAACATTATTGATGTAGTATCCGTCGGTAAGTTTCATCCAACGAATTTGCGATTGTTGGTGATGTTATGATCACAATCGTAATTCTGTTAATTAGTGATCAACAATATTTTTAAGAGACGGTTGAATACATGAAAATTTAACTACATTATGATCATTTCCCTACTGAAGTTAACTCCTATTAATTTTGCATGCTAGTTTATTTTTTGAACTTGAACTCATAATATTAAAGTCTCAAAACACTAACACCAACGGCATTGAGTAAATATATAAATAAAAGAAATCAATAAGCGGTTCATATACATACAATCCATCGTCATAATATCATCCATATACGTTATAGAATAGGTCTTTCAAGTTTTTGGTTGGATTGAAAATACATAGCATGACTTGATAAAAAAAGTCGGGTTTTGATTTTCACGCAAAATAATGTACAAGCATGAATGCAAGTTTTTCTAAACTGACTCTTTAAATGTCTGTCAAACTTTAAGTATCTACGAATTCATGTCTACACCGCCAATTTCACTTATCTAAAACATACTGATAGTTCATATTCTTGTTTTTGCGAAGAAGAGATTGTTTTTCATAATCGAACAAAACATCACATGCCAATAATTCCACCCCTATAGGTGCCAAGAATATTGGAAATAGGAGGGAATAAAAAGCCCTAATTATGGTTAGGTATTGAATTGAAGACTAGATGCAATGAAGGGAACCACAAAAGATGAATTGTCCTGACTTTGATTGTAAACTGTAAGTAACAGCATATACTGAATTGGAGATGATGATGATGATAATGGTGAATTGGAGAAGCAACCCAACAAGTGTTCAGGCCAGGTGGCTTGCTGTAAAGTTGCTTTGTCACAGTGAGAAAATTCTGCTTCTGTCCACAAGTTTTGTCAAATCAATTGTTTTCATTGGCTCTCCTCACTTTTTTACAGTTACATTATTGTACCATTTGGAACATTTCTCATTTCTATGATATACAATAATGTATGCATTGAACCAATGTGAGATGTAATGGGAGTAGATAGAAACTTTCCTCCCATCTATCCTTTATTTTATAGCTGACATATCGGGTTTTGAGTAGGATTTTAAATTTTATGCATAGTATGTATTGACATGGATAAAAAGTCTAATAAGGTGAAAATTTGAGCTTTTATGTTTTTGACGACATTTTTTTTGTCGCACAAAGCTGTGATTTCGTGATAAAACTCATTCATTCATGCACTTGCAGACTTTTGGTGACAATTCTTTTGATGACAGCAGTTATTGACTTTTGGTCGCAAGTGGAAAATGAATTTTCTTAAAGTGTTCGTCTATTTAAACCTGATCAAAATTTTGCAAGATAGACCCCGACTCAAAATTTGGTCGGATCAGATCGAGCAGAAGTGGGGCGCCAGATCATCGGGTGCCCGCAAATTTGGGTGTAAATTATCGGCTCTACTTGAATGCGCACATTCCTAAAGCTGGCAAATAAGTCAACAATTAATCTGTTGTATCATCATCGATTCTGTCTAATAATATCCGGTTCGAGTCGGTAGAAGTCGGATAGATAATTTGAGTTTTTGACCCATAACTCTTATCTACAAATGTATGTAATAAAACTATAGAAATGTATAAATGGGTTAAACTGGTATTTTGAGAAAGCAAAACCTCCATGACTGATTTATTTTTGGAAAGAAACAGCTCCAAAAACCAATGAGTTTCATGTCCACGCAAGCACGTGATATTGGCCACGTGGGCCAACCTGCTCTTATGACGGCTGGGGCCTAGGCTGCCGGAAAGTCCTGCAAAGGAGATGGTTGGCTAATCTTGTGGGCCATATGTTATGCGTGGGTCCCACATTTACTTTATTCATATTCTTAAGAATATTAGTATTTATTTTTTTTTTTAAGAAAAATGTAAGTATTATTTAGAAAACACATTTTTTTATAATTACTTTTTTAGTAGCATGTTCACCTAACTAACGTTGCAACTTTATATATATATATA
>JAYMTA010003406.1:0-14308 GCA_036897625.1 Pelargonium cotyledonis | reverse complement strand
TGGCAGGTTGACATGGCATTTTTGATGACGTGGCGGTAACCTACCTGTTATCACAAGTCATTTGGACTTTTTTTTCAAATAATGGAAAGTTAAAGGTTGGGAACCATGCAAAACCCTAATTGAGAGCCTAATCCAAAAAATCGGTAAATCCAAGGGTCCCAGTGACATTTTACCCATAAAATTAAGGGCAAATTGCACATCCCTCTTATGAGGTATTGACTTATTGCAAAGATATCACCACCAGTGCAAACTATTGCACATAATCCACCAACACTTTACATTTCCGTTAACTTGGATGGAATGTGCGACAACATCATGTGCTATGCACATGATGTGTTATTTTTTTTAATGATCAAACTACCATTTCCTTCATGTTCTTGACATGATTGAAGATTCCGGCGACCAAATGAATTTTCTGGTCATCGAAATCTGCAAACTATTGCCTGAGTTTATGAAAATCAACTAAATCAAACCAAATCAACCAAACTAAAATCAAACCAAACCAATTAAAACCAAATCAAATAAATTAAAACCAAATGAAATCAAATTAGAGAATTAAAAAAATTCTTCGTCGGCATCGGATCTGGTTCGTTCTCGCCGTTAATGGAGGCCACCATGCTCGAACCAGATCTCAGATCTCATTTCCGTTGATCACGTTGTGGTGGTTGCCGTTCAAGCTCGTGCTCGCCATCGATGGCTGTTCACGGCGGTGGCACCGCCGTCGTCCTCTGTCCAACACCGGATATGGTTCGATCTCTCCGTTAATGGAGGCCACCGTCCTCTGTCAAGCTCATCCTCGTCGTCGTTGTTCAAACTCGTGTTCATCTTCGATGGTTGTTCAAGCTTGTGCGCGCCGTCTTCAGTCACCTCTGTCGATCCAGATCTGCCAGCAACCCACGACCTCGTCGAAAAGCAGTCGTGCTCGTCGAACCGTCGCCGTGAACAGAGGAGATCGTCGGCTTCAATCAACCCCCACCGCGGCGACATGCTTCGACGACTACCCACCACCCAGATTCGGGTTCGACCATTACCCTTAGCCGGCGCGATCAGACTTCGATCAACCGGTGGTCATGCTCGTCGTCGACGATCTCTCCGTTGAAGCCACGAACTAGACGAATGTCGGAGCCCACTGTCGATCTCGATCGGAGTGTCGGAGAAGAAGGCCAAATTAGGGTCTTTTGGGTTAATTTTTTTTAATTATTTTATTCAACTTAAAGAGTTGTTTAACTATCAAAGTGATTCATACTATAGAGTATTTTAATTATTTCATTTGAGAAACCAATAATGTTATACCAAAAAACACTGAATGTAAGTGTTGGTGGCATCTTTGTAATAAGTGAATAACCCGCATAAGTGATATGCAATTTGCGCTAAAATTAAAATATAAAACTAAAAATTCAAACTAACAAACGAACTCAAGAACAAAATATTATTATTAAATTAACAACAATTAACGTATTTATTTTTCTTAAATACATTAGTAAACAAGATTAACCGGAGACATTTATTCCAAATCACGCATAAGTGGTCGTCATCATCAAGAACGTCACAATCACGACGACCAGCACCGTCACGAAGCTCACCGAATTCACATTCCCTTTACTATTCTTCTTCGGTAGCCGCTTCGGCAACGAGCACTCCTCGCCGTTAAAGTAGAACTTGGTCGGAAACCCGTCGCCGCCGGGAATGTTCATGTTCACGTGGTGCTTCTTGTTGAACGCTATCACGGTCTGCATCTTTCCGGGCACTTTCGGAGCCTGCCGCGAGCTCCCATTTGTCTGCGCTATCAAGAAGTTGAGACCTTCAAGACCTTGAAAGAATATGGTGTTTTTCACTGCTTTCTTGCCCGTTATCTTCGTCCCGTTCATCGAGAAAGCTCTCTCGAAACCGGCGTACGCCTTGTTCAGCTGGACCGCCGCGAACCAGTCCTCGAACGGCTTGTCGCCCCAGTTGAAGATCGTGATCCTGGCCGTCCATCCCATCTTGTAGTCCGACTCCACATGCCAGTTGATGCTCACCCGGCAATTATCCGGGCAGGGCCGGATGCGTGGGATAGGCATCTTCTTGATGCGTGCCCACGCTAGGGCCTTCTTCGTCCTGTTCGCAAACGGGACGAGGAGGGCATCAGGAGGGAGAAGCATCGACTTGGCGTTCTCATTGCAATTCGCGTCCTCGTCGCACCCGCAGGCGCAGGGGTTGCACGGGATCGCCGAGTCGCTGTAGTAGGCGGAGTAGGAGACGCAGCACCGGTTCTGCTTCGGCTTCGGCGGGATCATCTTGCATACAATTTGCCAGCTGGCGATCGCGAAGATCTCGACTTTGAGGCCGGTGGGGTCCGGGAAGACGCTCGGGTCCACCCGGAGGGGCTGGCCGCACTTGTAGGTAGGGTTTATAACGCCGTTAATTTTCCAGTTCTTGGGCGGTGTGAAGGCGGTCCGGTTCATCTCCGGCGGGACCTTGAAAACCTCCATCTGGAAGATAGACCGGGACTCCGTTTTGTTCATGACGGCTGGGAGTACGGCGCCGTTTTTGCAACAATACGGGAGCTTGCCCATAGTAGGGTCTTCTTTCTTTTCCGGCGGGAGGTCGGTGATGACAGGCGATTTCTCGCAGTTCATGACGTTGGTGAAGTCGAGGCCAGCGTAGAATTTGGCGGCGGTGCCGTAGAGGCAGACGGAGGGGTCTTTCTTGTAGGTGTAGGCACCTCTCATGGTGTTGATGAACTCTCCTCTCTGCCACTCCCATGTTAGGTTCCAGTGGTCGAGGCGGCCGAGCGGGTGGAGGTTGTCGATGGTCACTTGCGCGGTGTACTTGCCCTCGTACGATTTGAGCACGTCGTAGACTATACTCAGATCGCCATACCGGCGTTTGGCGAACTTGATCTTCTTTTGAGGTTTCTTGGCCACCTTCTTCTTCGGATCCTTTTTGCAACATGCATACATAGTGTTGCTATCTGCAATAGAAGTGTTAAAAACGATCGCAATGATTAATGTGGAATATAATTAAAGTTTGGAACATAAGATTGATGTGTTTAATTAGAGCTATCATTATTCATATATGAATGTGACTCATAAAATTGTGAAGTACCACGTAAGTTTTTAAACGTTTAGTGCAAATAGTTTATGTGTCAAGATCTTAAGTTATGAACTTGAAATTCAATATCGAAGGGAAGTCTTATATTGCACATAATGTACTTCACATAACTTATGTGTTGGAATTTTAATGTGAGTGATTTAAAAGTATGATATCAATCAAGTATGATTATTGTACATGTACACTAATCATGAGTATTTAGGTGCTTCCCAATATCAATTCACTCAACCCATGTTAAGATGAGGTCTTTCTTATGTTATTATTTGAACACTACATTTTAATGACACATAAGTACAAACATTCAATTGGGAAACAAATTAGATGAAAAATACATGCACAATCTCACATGTAAAAATCAATTTCCAACGTTGAACCTAAAACACAATTTAATAGACTTGATTGATTAACTAGACAAATACGTTTCAAACATACAATTGTTAAACAAAACCACACAAGAAGATTAAACCATGCATGCAGAAGAAGATTTCTTTCATGCCATCGTCTAAAATGAAAGTAAGATCAAGATTTGGTAACAACGTACTCTTTTTCTGCGTGGGTTTGGGGCACTTGAAGCCATCATTCTCGAGCCGGATCGTCTTCGGCATCGGAAACTTTGGCGGCTTAACCCCGAACATTGTCCCCTTTATGCCCACCGTAGCCTGAATCTGAGTTTCATCTCCGGCGGTCTCAATCGACGTAAGGAGATTCACCTGACTGCCTCCGCTAATAGTTGTCCCATTCGACACTTCCATAGGAAAATCACCGCCGTCGGCGATCACACCGCCGTCCAAGCTAACTATGATCTCCTTGTGATGGAAACCAATGTACATCTTCCAATCCTTGACGTCCTCGGTGCCGGTGTTGAGCACCAACGCCTCCGACTTGAACGCCCAAGCCTGCGCCGTGACGTTCTTGACGTGCGGGTACAACCTCGTCCGCTCGTTGAACGTGTACGCGATGATGACGCCGTTACATTTCTCGTACTCCGGCGGGGGCGCCGCCTTCTCCTCCTCCCCCTCCTCCCCGCCACCGCCGTAATCTTGGCCGTAGCAAACATCAACCCTAATAAAACAAATCGCTAATAAAACTATATACACGGGACCAAGAATTGGCTTCTTGTTCCAAAGATATTGCCCCATAGTTAATAAAGGTCGAGATGAAAAAATTGGATGATTGAGAGATATGTTATGGTTCCCCGATCACTGAAGTCGCGAGCGGTGACGGGGATAGAACAAAGAGGAGGAGATTGGGGAAGCCCGAGAGGAAAGGTGAGCGAAAATGGATAAAAAGGAGAGGTGACAGGTTCAGCTGAATTGTGTTCCTCTAGTTTTTGCCGAATGTTTTGGGAGGTAAGAGAGGGAAGTGTGTGGGCGTGGAGATTGGTTTCATTGTCTTGCATGTGTCAACAAAAATATGCATGCATGCATGCAACTATATACATGCATGTGTTTTAATTTGTTTATATGTATACACATGTTGTGTTAGATGCTATAAATAGACATGTTGGAGTTGCTATTGGTTAGTTGGGAGAGGAAACAACAATGAGAAGTTAACAAAAAAAAATTCATTTAGTTCAAGAATGTGCATGACCGTTATGAATGTGAAGTTGTGAGGCTAATATATAGAAAACCACTAAAATAGCCATACTATTTTGGGATGCTCTAATTTTATTCAACATTATTTAGTTATATGATAGTGAATTTTGGTGAGTCATTGGACAAAAAATGTGTAATCAATAGTTAACGTATCAGTCATTACTTTAATAAATTATAGGAAAACTATTTTTTTACTACTTTATTCGAATGGAGTTTATAAGAATGATCAATATTTTGCTGAAGAATTACTTTTGAAACATGTAAATGCACAATATTTGAACAAATGTAAGATAAGTCTATAGGGGAGGATAAAATTAGAACTTCAAGAAAAACGAAGATCATATGTGCAAATAATGTGAGACAAATTTAAGTTGAAAGTTAAATAATGATTATACAAAAATTTCCCTTCTCATAATCTTAACATCAATATTTTCACTAGAAATTTATCAAAATTGAATCAAATTAACCTCAAAAACAAGTACTAAATTAAAATACTTACAAATGATCAATTACATCTCATTTTTGCATAAACGAAAGTACAAAAGTTTAAAGAATAGCTAAATATATAATTGTTTTGTTATCTATACTAAATTCCTTCGCACTTCAAAGTTCAAACATCTCTCTAGACCTTTTGGTCTAAGAAACTAAATGAAAGCTACTTTTCTCTGTACAACCAGTTTCGTCAAAACTGTGATTTTGGCTCGAGGTCTATGAACTGGTTAGACTTGCTAGCTACGTGCGCAATGCTAACCCGGCATTGACGCTTAATGTAGTCAGCTACAGCTTTCATTTCATCCATTGAAATATATATGAATTTCCCTCTATCGTCCATGATACCTGAAAGTCGTCCTACAAAAAAGTTCGAGAAAATTATTCACATCTAAATGAATAAAATATTGATACTGCGTACATATTATAACGCATCAAAAGCCCTGAAAAGTTCGAACAATTAGTATTTGCTTCATCAATATACGGATAAAGAAAATCAATGTACATACCCATACTTTCAAGGGAAATAATCCTATTGATACATTCCTGCATTAAGCAATAGTAAATGTAAAATTCAAATCACTGTGACAAATACAAACCTCAGATATAAGGGATGCAATGTAAAAGCAAACCTGAGCCCGTAACTTAAATTCAGCAGCAAGGTCCTCTAAGGGAACACAATTTTGTTTCTGCAAGATCAATTATGATAATTAGTAAACAGTAAAGCATAGCAAACTCTGATTTTGGAGTCGCATTTTGATATGATCAAGCAAAACGCAAAACATCCTATGGCACATGAATTGTCAAACTGATGAGAATTTAGAAAAATGAACTGATGTTATAGATGGATGATGGCTACATATTTGGGGTTTTGACACATTATACATGATCAAGTATTTGTTTAATTGTCAAGAAGTGAAGAAAATTAGTAAAGGACTAAAGCTATACCTTTATGTATTCCACAAAATCGGAAAGCAAGTCTTCTTTTCCATCTTCGGATTCTGCAACTGTACCTTCAGCATCAACTGAAAATTCCCCTTTCCACTTATCAAACTCTAATGCAGCAGCTTCCTCTTCCCTGGCCTTCCGAGCCTTGGCTTCTTCTTCCTTTTATGAATCATGTAAAATCTCATCAACCGTCAAAATGTATCTAAGTTGCGAGTAAATGTACTGTTGGCTATGATAAAAGTGAGAGTGCAATATATGAACAACCTACCATCATCCGCTCTCGAGCCGCATGTTCCTCATCCTTCTTCCTCCGAATCTCTGCATAGCGGTCCTGTTTTGTTTGCCTAGACTCTCGTGCTGCTTCTTCAGCCTTCAAAATATGCGACCTATGTGAGATATTTAACTTTATATGGGACTTGTACTAATTCCTAATGTTGTTAATGTTATATATTTTTCTAATTCTATCTGAACTATTGTACTAAAAGTTGATCATTGTCATTGTGTCTAAGTATCTACATGGCTGTGTATACCTACAACAAAATCAAAATTGAAAACATATAATATAACAAATGAAGGTACCGAAACAAAATATGTATAGGATGTTCTTTACGTCTTCACCTGTCGTTGTGCTTCCCTCTCTTGTCGTCTATTTTCCCTTTTCTTTGATGCTTTAACCTCGTAATGTTCATCCACAACAGCTTCATCGTCACTTCCCTCAGCCCTATCTATGTTCACAATCAACATACACATGAGACAAACCATAACTATTTTTGGCATTTCCATTTCAAGCAATAGTTTCTCAAAACCGTGAAGATAAATTGTTTTGTCATTAACCTTCTACGGATGCTGCTGCAGCTGAGGAAGTGCTTGCACCAGAAGCCGGTCTTCTTCTCATTCTTGGGGCACCAGTGGCGCGTACTACAGCATCCCTACGAGGAACCTGAAGTTCACATAATAAGTTCAGATTTGATGTTATGATCCATAACTACATACAATGACAAAAACGAGGATCAGACATGGCGCTCGCCTATATGTTCATCGGGTGATTCGTGATCTTGGCGACGTTTCCATAAATACAGAGGAATCAAAGCAGAAAGAAGAAGCAAAGATATAATAGCCAAAACAATTTCCATCTCTTAAACCAATGCCAAGAATCACTCTTTCCTTTTCCCTGTTTTAAAGAACTACATGTTAAAATTGAACACCCTGCAATTGAGATCATAGAATGTAAATTGAAAATGATGCTTATAAATAATTGTAATCCATAGAAATACAACAATTTTATAGATAATTTGTAGATGTGAAAGTGATTAGAGACAGTTCATATCTGACCTCATTATCTGAAAACTATGGAATAAGTCGACAGTAATTGGTAGCACTTGTATTAGAACCAAACAATGTTGTAAATTTTCAATTGTATTGTTATTTTCTCTTCTCTTTTTCTCGAGAATCAAACAGAAAGTTAGAGCTACATATATTTGATCATTTCTACATCAGTAAGGTAATGGGATTCAATCAAATGGTTAAAGATAGAATCTTTGAAAGCGCGTACCTCAGATGTGAAAATTGGTAATTAGGCAGTCTTTCAGTGCATGATCATGAGATTTCAGTATAAGAATTTGAACACAAAAAGACGTAAAATTGAGATCATTGTTAGGAAAAGAAAAAAAACTCAACAATAATTTTGTTTGAACTGATAACTTCATTTATATATATATATATATATCATATTTTCGTCCCAATTCTACGTAGTATTCTCTTCTTCTTTTTTTGGTTTATATCATGGGTTCCTGAGGGGGATTGCACACTAGCGGTCACAGTTGACACTTTTAAGCTGATCTACTGTATCCAGATTAATTCACATTCGAGGTTTGTCCAAGATTAAAATCTTCACCTCTTCTCATGATTGTGTTGAGCGGGGATCGAACGCAAACACTCTTTATTTTTATTTTTGTAGTTTAATGAGTAAATTATGTTAGTTTTTGTTGTTTGTAAAATTTTGTGCATTTTGTGAATGTGGAAGTGAATACAGCTCAAAACACCCCATTAAAAGTCCAAAAGGATCGAAAAATGGACGAAATGGCCCAGCGCACAAAACGCATGAGCGTGCTCGTTCGCATGGGAGGGTCCTTTTCAACAGTGCATTAAACGCGCGGGAGTGTATTATAATGCATGGGCGTGGGTTTGAGCCTTGTACCGAATCCGGCTGTTTATTTTAGTAGTTTTCTTTAGTTTGAAATGTGTACTATTCTTGTTAGAGAGAAGACATTTTGAGTGGGAATTGTGGGAGTTGTTTTACACATTTGGGAACTAGAGAAGGCTACGAAGGATCTAACTCAACAAATTGTAACGTGTTTATTGTATTATTAATGCGATTGTTGAATTGTTTATCTCGTTTTTCTTTGGCTCTAAAAATGAAGAGCAACCTATTCTTTTTCTAGGAATTAGGGCTTCGAATGAAGTTCATATGTTGATTCGTGATGCATGAATTTGTCATAATCAAGCTTCTATGGTTTCATTTTTCGTTTCTTCATGTTAGAAATTAGCTCAAGGCTTGTAATTTCGTAACATGTGAGAAGAATCAGGAGATGAATTTCATGTTATCGTCTTAAACTGTAATTGTTTTTTCTTGATGTGTTAGTGTAAAGGTGTGGAAAAGATGAGAAAAGTGAGGAAATCAATGCGTTAACGTCTTAAATAGTCATTGTTGTTGAGTTTCGTTAGCATGGAGACTAAGTTACGGACTTTTTGATAATTTAGGGACAGCTTTTTGAACCTTTAGTTAATCAAATTCCATGGATTGTCAAGGATAATAAAATGTGCAAATCTTGATTCCATACCACAAGAGAGCAGCCAAACAAGTAAGACCCCATTATACAGAAACAAGGACTACTGCTACCATTTCCACTTTCAAATTCAGTTCCATCTAAGGCCCTAGAAGAACAAGAAAACATGCATGACATGTCCACATTATTGACAAAACCTAGGCACGCCTTATAATCACATCAAGCACCCTTCACTGCTCCCGTTGTATCCTAGTTTTATTGCAAATTACCGCTAATTCAAGGTCATTTAGGCGTCCACGATCTCAGCAGCATCAGCAGCAGCTAGGACGAGCTCAGGCTGAATGCTTCCCACGTACGAGCCATCAATGCCGTTGGGAAGTCCCAAAGCCTTCAGTGCAAGGTGGGCGGCCTTCTGCCCTGAAATCATCATTGCTCCAAAGGTAGGTCCCTGAATCACCATTGACACAGTAAGATGCTACTTAGCTTTGGCTATGCACTAGAGCTTTAAAAGATAAAGCCAGAAACCATGTCTATTCATATTAAAGTATTTCACAATCACACACTTATAGTACGAAGGAAAACAGACAAAGTCCTATTGATTAAATGGCCAAACGAAGCTTCAAGCGTCACAAGAAGATGACAGGAAAAGCATAATGGCCTCACTACATTGGTATTTTGCGAAAAAAAAAAATATCCTACACCTTTTGTTGATGAGTGGACCAGCAAATTTCCACCATTTTTTTGGCTTTCACTTCCGTTCAAAAAAGTTATGGACCACCTTTCTCCTATTGTGAAAGATTTCTTTTTCCTTCTAATAATGTTGATTTCTATGATTCCAATCCTCAGTGAGGTCATTCATGGGAAATAACAATGGCCTACTTGTATTTATAAGGATCAATGAGTGCTCTGCTCTTAGTGGTCCCGAAAATATGAAAGAAAATCCAAGAAAATATTCACATTTCTATATCAATGGACCATCAATTTATAAATGGCAAATTAGGATTAGGTGCACTCACATTCAGTAAGAGAGGGCAGTGTCGTTTAGGATTGTTTGGCAAAGAGTAAAATTGTCATAGATCAATGCCTATCACACTAATTGGATTTATTTGTGAACCTAAGCCAAACTAATTATGCAACCAAGTAAATGATATTGCATAAACATCAAAGAAAAAAGGGGGTTAAGAAATATACCATTCTTGGTGCTCCATCTATCTCAGCAACCTCCATTCCAGTTATGATCATGCCAGGAACAACCTCCCTGGTGAGCCTAACAATGGCGTCCTCAGCAGTGTTCATGTCCAGGGCCTTCATCCCAGGGACACTGTCGATCATTCCTATACTTTTCAACCTCTTAACTCCAGTAGCCCCAAAAGGCCCATCATGCCCGCAGGAGCTCACAACAATCTTGGCCTCCATAACATTGGGGTCCATGCACGATTGTGTGTCATGGTTCATGGACACCAAAGCCCAGTTGGTGACAACACCAGCAACCCTGTTCTCTTTCACAATCAAGTCCTCAGCTGCAACAGCGTTGAACAGCTTGACGTTTGGTCTAGCGAGCAGCTTGCTCATGATTGTTGAGGTGAAAAGAGCAGCATGCTTGATGACAACGTAGTTGTCTTGCTCATCATACTCAATGTTGAGCTCGTCGAGGAAGAGATGAGCTGGCTTGCGCACAACCTGTTAAGAAACATATACAGAAAATCCATTAGCATCAGGACTGCAAGATTAAACAAAAATCAGTCATCATCATGAATACCTTTGATAAAAAAATAAATAAAAAAATAAAAAATAAAAAATAAAAAACTGTTACACTTCTAAAGTGATGTTCATGGTTCTATTCTACTAATTGGGATCTAATTAATTACAACCCAAAAGTTCAAATGAAAACAACTCATTAAGCTACAAGTCAACAAAAGTGTGGCTCCTAAACTTGTTCTACTACTTAGTGCTGACTAATTAGCACACATTTGTTAGTAAAATATGTCGTTACCTCTGTTTCAAATTAAGCGTTGTTTTAGAGTTTTTCACAAGAAATTTTGTGAAATGACTTTCTAACCCTTAAGATAAAGACACAACACCCATCATTACTAACCCACTATATTCTACTTTTATGCTGAAAAGTTTTCATCTAAAATAATTATAACAAAAGACATTATGAAAAAGTCACGTGTATATATTTGGTAAAAGTAGAAAGTACGCTTATTTTAAAACAAAAATTGAAAGACATTTAATTTGAAATGGAGGCAGTATAATCTAAAACATCTCCAAATTGATATCATAGCTAGACTCCAGTGTGTGTATATAATATAATGAATCATAGATATGACCCCAATCAGTCATAGGTAGATCATATTTCCACACTAAATGGTTACTTGATTATATATAAAAAATAAAAAATTAAATTAAACTAATTCAACAAGAAGCTATAAATTGCATTAAAAAAACAACAACAACAAGCTATAAATATGAGTAACATTGATCCTCAATTCTTATTAGTTGAATAATTTTGCATATATAATAATTATAAAACCTGAATTTGCAGATATTGTGAAAGAGACGTTACCATGGCGGAGAAGAGCTGTCCACCGAGCCACGCGCCGCCACCGGGGCTGACGGATTGCTCGATGATGGCGATCTGAACGTCAGGGTTCTTGCTGAGTTCGTAGGCGCACGACAGACCGGCGGAACCGGCGCCGACGATGACGACGTCAGTGTCGGCGAAGGTGATCATGTCCGTCATGTAGCGGCGGGTCATTTCGCGGGAGACGATGGACTCGGAGAGGTGGGAGGGCGGCGATGCGGCGGAGGCGGAGACGGAGAGGCTGTGTGGGGCCGACTTGAGGGAGTGGATGCGGGCTACGGTGGGGATGGCGATTTGGGAACCGAGAAAGGAGGAGTCGAAGAGGGTGGTTTTGGGCTTGGCGGAAGAGAGAGAGGCGATGAAAGTGGTTGTGGCCATGGTCGCCATTTGAAGCTATGCACGAGAAAGTAGGAGAGTATGTTGTTTTGAGTGTGGTGTGTGTGTGATTGTGGAAAGAGGAGTGGAGAGTGATGGTATTTATGGAGGATAGAGCTGAAAAATATCTCCATTGTTTTGGAAATAATTTGAAAAAAATATCAGCCAATTGCTTTTAGGAAAAGAAATTAATAATTTGTATGTAATTATGAACCAGTGATAAATAATAATTATCTTCTAATAGTAATTTTTAAATTATAAAATTAAAAAAACACATTTATGCATCTGTGTGTAAGATGTATTAAAATGTACATACAAATATTACTAATATATGATTACAAATTTAATTTGAATATTTTAATTTACTTTTCCTTTCTATAATTTACTATATATTGATTTGCTTGTTTAATTAGACTCTGATATGAGATGTTTTAATTTGTTTTCATTTCAATGGTTTACTACAAATTGTTTTATATAACGCTGTTGTATACTCATTTTGAAATTAAAATGATTATGAACAATTAGAATTCAGTTACTTGGATTAAGAAAATTAATCGATTAGAAATAAGGAAGAAAAACTTTCAAATGATAAAGTATGAATTCTTACAAGCCTCACATAGAAAATATATTAAAACCATGAAGTGAATATATAATACATAAAGCTTAGAAGTTTATGCTGGAATCTCACATTGAAAAATCCGATATTTCATTGAGCTTGTAACTTCCATATAAGCATGCTCTCCTATATCCTATACATATTTAAATTTAATGGTAATCGGTATTGTTATTAGCTAATAGAGTGACATTTTGTAACTTATAGAAAATAAAATGCCTCTCAATGAGAGAGCTATAAATGTTAAACTTGGTGATGTAGCATCTTCTAATGTTATTGTCTCACCAAGTTTAACATACATATGTATTGATTTAACATTTTATTACACTGACCAACCAAGAAAATAGATGAAATCATGTTCGACCTATTATTACATTATATTGACCAATTAGAATAAAAATAAAAACTAGACTTAAAAAAAAAAACTAACATTTTCACGATCCATCGTGAATAATTGTAACTATAAAAATGAGTCAAATGATATTTATTTGGAACTACAAACAGTAAGTTGATTGTGATACTATAATGATCAATCGCATAGATAAAAAAATATGTATATCTAACTCTGAGGTCGACTCATATTACATTTGAGTCTATCGACTTTTAGTTGACTAATTAAAAACATGTTTATCTTAACTATGAGGTCGAGCCATATCTTTTATGATCTGTTATACTTCTTTTTCTTGGTTAACAGAACCAAAACAAGTACTAAACTCTTGGTTCTTTGTATTGCAATCCAATATGAGAATTTATATGAACTTAAGACATTTAATTAATTCATTAACTTAACCAAAATAATGGGCAAATGAGCTACATGAGTTGTGCAAGAGTCTTCAGCCTCTTGGGAAAAAAGCACGTAATGTGGTTATTAGAACTTGTATGTTAACTTTACTTAAAAGTTGAACCAAAACAAAATTTGTGAAAGGGGAAAATGAATGTTTGTTATTGCTATGTAAATGTATGTATAATAACTTGATAAATCTTAAATACAACTGTTTTGTATATGTAAATGATAACTTTTCATATTACTTAAGATTATTTAGAAGAAGTCCAGCGTGTCAAGTCAAACTCAAATTCGATTTTGAGTCTAACGAGGTTAGACTGGGAGCAATAATTAATAAAGTAATGACATAAATAGTGTCTAACCGATCGATTAAAATGACTTCAATGTTCAAAAGCATTGTACACGTAAAAAGTCATACGGATTTTACTTAGCTCAATGTGATTTGGTTACGTAAATTCCAACTCAATCCATTAACATCACTTTTACATCAAGACTTAGTTAGAATCAACTTATAGAGGAAAATGTGGTACACGAGAGGAGTCACATTCTAGATATAAAAAGAAGAAAACAATGTTGAAGACCAAACATACCTGAAATATCTGAAATTTGATAGGATTAGAGGATAGGAATTGAAAGGTGTAGAATTAAATGAATTATTTGGTACTTTTTCTCAAATTTTATGATGAAATTGATTCTTGATATAAAGTTTGTCCAAGAGAGTTCACTAATTACAAAGTGAAACTGTCACGCACTTTCTTTGTGGGCTCAATTTTTTGATATTTTTTTGTATGAATCATAAGCATATACCAAATAAAATACAAAAGGAAAAATGACTCCAAAGGTCCCTTTTATTCCATCGAAATCCTTGTACTTTATTTTGTTCCTGCGAGGTCGTAGTATCGCATTTCTCATTCCCGCGAGATCCATTCCGTTAAATCACTAATGCAATCCGTCAAAACTAACTGATGGGGTTAATTTTAAATACAAAAAATAATTTAAAATATGTTTTTACCATTTTGCCCTTTAAACTTTTCATTTTTT
>JAYMTA010003405.1:0-14309 GCA_036897625.1 Pelargonium cotyledonis | reverse complement strand
TCCGCTCGCCGCCTCGGAAATGTAGATAGAGAAGAGGTTTGTTCTTGTAGATTATTAATTACACAAGTATCAAATTGTTCAAATATATATATACACACCTATATGTATATATATTAATATTGATGGTGATAAAAATAGCTCTCCTCAGAATTATAAGGAGATATTGTTTCATGATTTTTTTTATGGATGAATTGTTCCAATATTCTTTAATTTGTATAGCTAAATAGTGCCATTTTTGGTTTAGTTATTTCATAACATGAATTCTACCTATTCATAATTGATCATTCCGTTTCTAGCTAATGAAGTTGTTGCAAAATAATTATATACTCATCTATATTTTTTTAAGTTATGATTCTTGTTTGTAAAATACTTCAATATTTGTATCCAAATTTTGTGTTTTTTTAAACAAAAAAGTTAACTTTAAATTAATGGGTTTCTTCTTCCATTTTAGAAGTTTAGTGATGCAAATAGACTTAGCTTTGAGTTGAAAGTTGGAAATCGAAAGTCATAACATTCATGATATAGTCAAATATATAGATGGATCATTCGGGAATTTTAATGTTTATAGCTTGTAATTTTATTTTATAACAGTTTGTGTTATCTTTCTATATATTCATTTTACATAAATTTGTGAGACCCTACTTATTTGAAAACTAAGATATGCAATAATGCCGGACAAATTGGTGTGGCTTCACACAAATTCGGGTAATTTTACAACGTCAAAAGCTTTTAAATTCTTATATTCGACAGCCCCTCATCTCAGATTCGTGTGTTCTAAAGTTATTTGGAGATCTTTTATCCCTTCAAAAATTCATTGTTTCGCTTGGTTAGCCACTCTTGAGAGCATTCCTTGCATGCCTCGATTTCCTTGTTTATCGACACATCCTCCCGACAAATACTAGTTGTGCTTTCCGACTTTGCGATTCAGAGAATTGCTCTTGGACTTCACAAGTATGGCACGCTATTCTCGGTTGGTGGGGAGTTAGCTTGGCTTTGCCGGACTCGTGCTACAATCTTTTGGCTACTTGGCCCTCGGCCTTTACTGGATCCCGCTTTTGCCAGAAGGTATGGACAGCACTTGGTCCTATTGTTTTATGGTGTGTTTGGCTAGCAAGGAATGGCTTGCTCTTCAGGGATCTTTTTCCGAGTTTTGAAGACACAATCATAAAGATTCAGAGTCT
The DNA here is from genome assembly GCA_036897625.1 of Pelargonium cotyledonis. Taxonomy (NCBI): domain Eukaryota; kingdom Viridiplantae; phylum Streptophyta; class Magnoliopsida; order Geraniales; family Geraniaceae; genus Pelargonium; species Pelargonium cotyledonis. Next base: position 13,128 of record JAYMTA010003405.1, on the reverse strand, counting down.
TTTACTTTCTATTGTTTTTTATATCCATAATAATTTACTAATTACTTTTTCTTTCGCATCCTAGGTGACCAATCCTATCTCTTGTCTTGGATAGGATTGGTGCATTTTTACTTGTACATTTATTTTGAATCTTTGGGTTACATAAATGAAATATATTGTTTGCCTATATAAAAAAAACTAAGATATGCAATGAAATTAATAATAATTCAATGAAGAAACACCAAACAATAGTAATATATAAATGGACATTTTTGTCATTCAAAAATACAAGTCAATTATTATTTGATGTCAGCTTGAAGTGGATGGGGCTGAAAGGACATTTTGCCAGCTGATATGTCACTGATCCTATTAACACAATTAATTTGGAATATTGATCTCAATATTAACAGCTCCTTGTAACAAAAGACAAACAAGTTTTTTCTTTTGCATGCTCTTTGTATATATTTTCGTAATTAATTTTTTTTAAAAAAATTAACTAGTTGAGCTACATAATAGGAGTAGTTCTCTTCTTAAAACTCCACCTCACCTAATCCGACGCAATGAGATTTGAATCCACGACCTCTCACATGAAGATGTGTGTTTTTGACCATTGCGCCATTCTTTAAAAGACAAAAAATTTGGACAATTTCTCCGTTATTGCGTGTCATCCATATCACTTTGAATTATTCAATAACTTCCATGGATGTTGTTGTGGGTGTAGCCATAAAATTCCTTAATTACACATACCTTCAAAACACAAGTACAAATTCTATTCCGCTACTTAGATTCATTCAAACAATTAGAATTTTACAAGGAAACTTAGTTAACGGTGTAAAATACTACTAGTATTTAATGATGACCTAGTTACTTAGGTGTCAAGTTACCACATAAAAATAACACATGAAATGGTAGTTAGTTCTTGCTATTTCATTTGTTTTGTCCTTTTCAAATTATTTTCAGTTTATTATTATTATTAATATATTTTGGGCCGTTTAGGAAGATTCTGGTTGGATTGAAATGGTCAAAAATAAAATAAATAAAATAAATCCATGCCTATATATGCCTCCAATCATTTCCATTTTCCTTTTATTTAATAGTTGGCAATTAGATCTCATCCAATCTCAAATGAGTTGTAAAGAACATTTGAACTGTTCTATCAGAAAAGAAGATTGGGATTGTATTTGATGAATTAAAAACAAATAAATTGAATAATTAATAGAAAAAAACATGGGTTCCCAGTTGTAGTATGATTTTTTAATAAAAAACTGAGTGTCGGTAGAGCAAAGGAGGAGTCCAAGACATTAATAACGAACGAAAGAGACCATACGGAGGGAAATTTCCATATCGCCACGTGGCATTTTTGTTGCTGGCTTAGATTTTTCTGTACTATCATTGTACTGCGGGTCCCACCTCCTCTATATGCGTAGATTTTTGCTATTTCACCGGAATTGTCTCGTTTTAACCGGATTGCGTAGATTGGTTACACAATTTGGACAGACATATTTAATAATTCGTGTCGGTGTTGAGTCTGTGTAGCCGGTTTAGCTCAATTAAACAAATGAGTTTTCTAATTCAATTACTTATTGAGCCAACTATTTAATAACAAAATTAAAACTAAAACTTTAAATAATCATGAAGAATGTATTGAAGTCATTCATTTAATTTGAACATTTTGAATCACGTACGGATAATGAATCGAACTCAACATGTACTTGACTCCACGTTAGCGCTGAGAGATTCGATAGCCCCCATAAACCATAGCCTCTACCACGCAAACCTCGCTACAGTTGTACCAGCCAACAAACTTGTACGAATTGAAGATATGGATTGATGTAGTCACATATTTGAATTAAAATTTTAAATAAGTATCTTAGTTTGTAGTTCTTGAAACTTTAAATACGAGGTATCAATTGGAGTGAGATACATTGAATTATGTAATTGGCTTGACCATTTTTTCCCCTCTCTTCTATTATTGTCAGTCTCTTTTCGTCTGTTGAATTGATCAATCTCCGATTGATTTTCTTTATATATCTATAATATTATTCTCTTAACAAATTACAGTACTTTTGTTTTTTTTTTTCTCATCTCACTTTATAATTCTTGTCATCGGGTTATCAAACCTGCCCCACCCCACACACTGCCCAAGCGATCTGGATCACTCCACCCACCCCACTTTTATTAAACGTATACACATATATAATATATTATATGTTTACATATGTCAATTACTTGAACATAACACCAATTTCACTACAAATACAAATTGACCAACTTATTAAAACCAACACATTAATCAGTGATATTATCATTGAAGTTGATATGGACAAAACTGTGTAATTTGTGTGATAATTCATTGCCATGACGTGCTGGTATTTTCATTAATGTTCTGGGTCTATATATATCTACAGAGAAATCACAATGTGTCATAATCTGCTCATGGATCTGATAGCTACTCAACAACTAAAACATGATTTCTTTGACTTTAAGTGTTTGCATTTGTAAGGAATGGTTCTGTTAGATGCCATGATTAGGGTTTTTGATCTTATGAGAATGAAGTGCTCGATTCTAACAAATTTTATCGAATGAAGACTTCTTATAAATGATCAAGTAATTAACCAAATGCATGCTCCATTAAAATGTGTTTGTATACATTACTAACTAAAATAGTTTGCAGAAAAGGTTATTAAGATTTGGTAATGAGGTAATTAACTAGACGAAGCAATTTGATGTTACTTTTTGGCAAGTGTTTTATATTGCTATATATGGAAGTTATCGTAGAGAAACATTTGTCCCGAAATTTTGACTAAGAGCTTGTAATTTGTATCAAATGTGTGAATATTGGTCGTGATCCAACTCATTAATTTGTATTGCTATATATGTAATTTGTATCTTTATTGGATCATTAATTAGCTCTCACGAAAACCCAAGTAATGGTTCTTCCGATTGCAAAGAATACGGGGCAGACCGTTTTTGGATTAAACTAGTTCAATAAAAATAAAACACATTATTAATTATCACTTATACCTGCTCGTTGAATTCATGGGTGCAACTCGAGTGCCCCGATGTTAGCACTCCTCTCACTCGCCAACGAAATGCTCGAAGAAGTGGCTGCCACATGGCATGCTCACACAGTCGCACCGCTCCTCCAACCCCATCACGCGATGTCAGTCTGTTGCACTGCTCTTGTCTGCACCTGATCACCTTTGCTTTGACTACACGAGCCAGCGGGCGGACCGATCCCACGTAGTTTGCACTTGATTACTCTCACAAGCCTCCCGAACAAACCAAACGAGTTTATTAATTCTTATTCATACACTCTCGTTTCGCAACGATAGACATATTTATTCTCACACTGCGCTTGCTTGTGTTGTGGTGTGCAAGTTTTGGGCATCCAAGTTTAAGTTCAAACTCAATGCAAAATATTCCGAGTACGAAAGTTCAAGTACAAGACTCCTAGAGTTCGACAGTGACTTGTGATTCTAGGGGACAATGTCCATCTCTAACTAATTGATTATAATTGTTAGTTATTGTATGCATCATTGGTCTTAATTTTTGGATTTGGACCTAGGCCTGCAAAACCACGGAGATTGAACATAAAAGATTCATTAACTTTTATTGTAAAAAAATAAGTATTCAATGACATTCTGGGCAGATAAAAATCAGAGATTTACAGAACTAACCAACCTATAGAGAGTCAATTCCTGTATGATCTGGCCTTGAATTTCTAATATGGCAAGGCCAAGCTGTGACTGAAACAAAAGAAGAAAGAGAAGCAAAGGGTGGGAAAATACAAGGCTGAGGAGTTCAATAAGGAAAAGTTCCTGTCATCTTAATATGGTCAAGGGTTCTCTCAAGGCCATATTTGAGCACTGCCCGATGGCCCGCTCTGAATCCGTCCCCGTAAACTGGGGAACTGTCTGATTCTATTTGATGCGTAAAGAACTCCCCGAGTTTCCTCTCGAATGGAGATCGTGTACCCTTTTTGGGAGCGGGTGATGACGATGAAGTTGAAGCAGAAGCAACATTGCTGCCTGAACCAGACCGCACCTCGGCCTCTAACCACATGTGAGCTACTACCTGACATATACCTTCTTCAACATCCTGACTAAGAGTTCGAAAACCTTTCAAGCAAAAAACAAATGCGTCAACATCTGAAGAAACACAACATTACACCATTGGAATTTATTTCACAAATTATGCCGTATAACTGAAAGTCATTTCAAATGAAGTCATCTTGATTGGATGAGTTAATTGTAAATATCAGTATGAATGCATTTTATCGGGTTCCTATCCTTCTCGGCCATTAACAAGACAAACAACAGGGGAGTATAAAAGCACCTTTAAGTCGCAGCCATGCATGCATCATCTCATGAGCTAAGATTGATCCAGTTAGTAACCTACAGATTAAGAGATTCCAAGTAAGTATCGTATGCTATGATGAAAGCCAGAAGGTAAGAACAGGGTTCGAAGGAAGTGAAGCTTGAGAGCCACTTGTGCTCAAATAGCCTGACTTAGCTTTGAATCCCATCAAGTTGGTGCCAACTTTGAGTCTCTTGATAATCTACTCAAGCATCCCAAGATTCTTACCGAGTAACCACTATCTTATTTTCCCTCCATTCCAATAGTGTCCACATTATTATAAGAATTAAGGATAAGTTATTAGAGATAGACTTTCCCTTTTATACCCTCATGTAATCTTGCCTTGATCATTCTTTTGCGAGGAAAATTACTTTTGAGATTTTTGTAAATTCATAGACCCAAACATGAAAAGACAGAATTCAGTTTTCACAAATGAAATAGCATTTATTATGGAATCAAGCAATATTCAGTTTACACAAAGAATCACTTAATTGAGCAATTCTAAAGCAAATTTAAACATACAGGAAAATTTAGTGTTATTGTGTAGATGTATAATTTACTTCAGAACTATCTTTATATTTCTTTTCACCCTAAACAGATAATTGATTGAATATAATCCTGAATTTGGGAATGTAAATTATATTACATTAATATGTTGATATGACAGGTATCCCTGGCGTGCACAATTTAGGTCAATCAATTTACAAATAGTCTTCCATTGCAAATTTTTTTATTGCATACTAAAGATGTACCTTTGGTGTTCTCCTCTAGATTTATATAATTTAGTAATTTACAAGTAATCTTTTCTATAATCACACTGTTCACTGAATTGTATAGATTCTCTACTGGAACAAGGTGTAAATGTATAGAGAGCAGAAGATAAATACCTTGGGAGTCCATACAATATAAGAATTGCAGTCACCTCACAACGGCGCGTCAGCCTGTAGGGCTCTGTTATCATGTCTGATGTTCGACGTCCAGCCCAATAGTTTGGCCGTCTTAAAATCTAATGTTTTTCAGAATACAGGAATTCAAATTTCTAAAACAACAATGATAAAAAAAAAAAAAAGTTATCAGCTCTCCAAAGGGAAAAGAACCAAAAGATTCTTACAGTGCTGACAGTTTGTTCTTCAGAAAGGCAGAGTCCTCTTGTCTCGGGCATGTGATAATGTCCCTGGCCAAGACAAAGAAACATAACTTTTCTTCAGAATTTAAGATACAGAAACATGGATACAGGTTTTTCTGTAAATTCATCACATAAAACCCACTGAATCTCTTCTACTTGCTTTTCATCGTGGTTGTTAAAACAGCTAAAGTTGGTAGCATTGTGGTAACTGCATCAAACAAAATATTTACCATGGGGGAGGAAGTATTCAGATATGGACACACCATTTGGTATCCATCAACCGATGGGAAGCCCTTAGCTACACCATAAACACAGTAAGGTATAATGAGGTGGTTTTAAATTTAACAGTTTTCTAAACTCAAAATAATCTATCTTAATAATTTTAGTCTTCAAACACGTGCGAAGAGCACAGTAACAGTGGTTAAATTTAATTCAAGTTATCAAATTCAGTCCTAAGGAGGACACCTCTAGGATTTTTACACAAAGGTGGACTCATGGCAAAAGCTCAACTAGGGATTTCATATGAGCAAATATCAGCATCATTCTAAAAAGAAAATTCAGTGGACATAAAAATGGATTGGAAATTTTTTCCCATACATTCTTTTCTCCTTCCCTGGCTTCATTCAGGGCTTGCCTTTCAACCAAAAGTAACGGAACTTGCTGCTCTACTTTCATATTCAAGCCTATATAAAAATCTTGTATATCAAGATATAGGGGTTGGCATCGACTGGTATCCATTATTGCAGAATCCAGACACTCAAGACAGAGTTTCCGACCATCATTAAGGGCAACATATCTTGTGTCTCGTGGCTGCATATGATAAGAAGAAAAGCATTTATCTAAGCCATAATATTTCATATTTCCCAAGGTTGTTTTTTCAAAATAGATACATTTCATTCAGACTGACCTCCATTCGTTCACAGCTGCAGCATCTCGGAGTATTATCGTGTTCATGAGAAGGGCAGTATTTCTGAATCCAAAAAGGATGTGCCCTATATTCAATAAGACCGGCATGGTTTGTTGGAATCTGTCCAAAGATGAAAATTCCACAAATCAAAACCAAATGAGATGAGTGATGTTTCTGTGGAAGAAGAAGCCTAGATTTGCATGTCTCCTGGTCGTGGTCAAACTTTTGTAACAGGACATATCAGAACATACTCAAACATAATTTGCAAAACAAGGCTTCACAAATTTATATCCCAACAAGAATAGTAATGGAGGAGGTTAGGAGAAAAACAAATCCAGCATTGTGAACTGTGAAGTCTGGTAAGAACCTTACATATAAATCATTTTTACCACAATATGAAATTGAAACTCAAGAAATTTCATAAGCATGTCTAATCACTAAATCCTCAAAAGCATGCATGCAAATTCAGGTTGCACTCCAGCAGGAGAAACCACCAAAATGATATGTAACTGTTTTACACACGATACTAAACAATGTCTTGTTAAGCAGCTATCGGAAAGAGAAAACCCTCTCATTAAGTAGTCAAATCCTTAGCATAAGGTATAAGCATATATGTTGTCTGGAGTCTTTCCATTCACCATGATTGCTTATTATATTCCATACAAATAAAAAAAATATATATATCAATGATTACATAAAATTACATAAATAAATAAGAGATCAACATGGACCTCTCTTCAGAGCTACAAAAGAAATAATTCACTGAATAACATTGCTTTAATAAGGCATTGTTAGAAATAGTTTAATATCCCTGTCCTATGAAGCCCAACCAGTCTATAAAAGATTAAGTTGTTAAATCAAGGAATAAATTGTTAGCAACCACTTACAAATTGCTTGCAAACATCACATTTCGGGACGTAGTACTCCTTATAGCAAGATTGATGATAAGTGTAATTCCCAGACATAGAGAACTACAATAGAAAGAAAAAATGTAAAATTAGCCAGCTTATATACTAAATCCTACTAGAGGAAGAAGCAGCAACATCAAAATGAAAATAAGTAGCCAACAGGATTTTGGCTTTGATACCTCGTAATCAGAGATTGGTTGGTTGCAAGCATGGCATCGGAAACATTCTGGATGCCAAATTCCATTCATACAACTCAGAAATCGTCCATGACCAATCTCAGTATTGCAGCCTGCACAGATCCTACCAAGAAAAGGTAAAGCATTCTTATGATGTTTCTTGAAAATAATATGGCCTGAAAATGGTCAATTATCACAAAAATAAATCAATAAAAGAAGAGAACTCATACCCACTAAAAAAAGTGAAGTTCTACAAATAAATTTATGAGGAAGCATCAGTGGATCCCATGTGGTTAATGGGCACAAACAATACTTGAACTGAAGTTAAATTCTTATTAGATAAAGCTTTTATGTTTAATACCCTAAAACTAAGATCCCGTGGAATCAAGCTTTTCTATGCACAGTAGTCTCAACTCTCAAGTATCTTGCATCTTAGTACATTCATAATACTCATAACATCTATTTTGAGGTAAAAAGCCAAAATTCCTGGTGAAAGCAGTACAACTGTGATCCATTTAACCAAGTACAAAAGCATCACAAATAGTACTTACTCTCTATGTCCCAAAATGAGTGTCCGCTGTCTCATTTTTTTGTGAAAATTAAGGATAAGATAGCTAAAATAGAGTTTTCACCTTTATACCCCCAAGTGTCCACTCCCTATGACAGGACACCATCTAGCTCAATATTTTTGTTTAGCTATTCTTAACATTTTTCAAGTTCTGTTAGTTGCTTGCTGCACCAATATATACAAGAATATGAATTCTTCATAGTTTACAGATTTAGTTCATCTTTACAGCAAAAGAATGCAAGAAATCAATGCAATGTCACAGTAAGTGAATGCATATATAGGACAGAAGTGGGAAACACCATACCACTCCAATACTCCAAAGATGTATGATTAAATAAACTACAAATGCCAAAAAAAAAAAACATATAAATCACGTACCTGAACCCTGTTGGAAAGTAAACTGGGGTAGGTTGATTTAAATTTCCATATCCATTTCCATATCCATATCCATATCCATTTCCATTTCCATTTCCATATCGAGTACTGCCATTTCCATAACTAGGAGGAGATTCAACTTTCAGGCTTTCTTGTATAGCTCTGGCAAGTTGCTCATCTTCTTCCAAATGAGAGTCCTTCTCTGCATTTTAAGAATTGAAGTGTTATTTATAACATTGCAACAGAAGAAAAATACCATCATAAAAATTTAGCTAGAATGACTATTAACAGCCAATGCTTTAACAGTGACTTCAAAAGTTCCCTAACACAAATTATTTGACAAATCATTTAACGAACAACAAGAGGAAGTCAAGTGCAAATTAACATACATCCCTTTAGCATCATTCTATCTTTGTGAGCATGAATCATAGATGTGTCTCCTTTGAAGTGCCCCAAACATATGCTTTTACCTTTAGCCTTACTGCAAGAGATAAAATGACTAACAATGTCCTTTTTCTCATTAGAGTATTTTGCAGTAGCATTCAAGATTCACAATTATTGGCACTGTGTTCAAGTTGTCAGTGCTGCTCTTCTAGTAAAAGTGCCGAGGTTTAAAAAACTAATAAAAACAATGCTAGTAGTTCAATGGTATTATCAGTTGCCATGTGAGTCAGTCATACACATCTTCTCCATAAGTGATCAGAAGCCAGTACTATCAAGATAAAGCAGAGAGCCAAAGACAAGAACACTAGTACTGAAAGTGAGAAAATGTCATGGATAGCATAAAAAGTATGTTTTCAACAATCTCAATGCCAAGAGCATTAATATATTGTCCAGAAACCATTCCACTCACCAACCAAATTCTTTCCTTTTTGAGTTTCTTCTGCAAGAGATAGTGCAATAGCAAGATCTATATCTTCATTCTCACGCTCTAACCACACATCCTACATTCAGATTAAAAAAGTTGAACAAGACAGATAATAGAAAGCAACTATAAATAGAACCAAAAAAAATTATATTATTTAGAAAGGCACAAGTGAGTTTATTTAGAAATTTAAGATGAAACCTTTTGTATAAGAAAACCCATGATTCAATGCCACTTAATATCTTCGTCAGCTTGTTCAATATGAAATATGTGACTTAACCATTGCTTTTAAGAGATGACCAAATCAAAATGCATGTTATACCCTAGATGTAAGTTTCTGATCCAATAAGATACAATTATGGAAGAGGCATAGCAGGGAAGAAGAGAAAGTTACCCCTGAACCAGATGGTGCACATGAGTTAAAATCTTGTCCATAATTTCCTTGGTGGTAATGGTCTTCCGATATTTTTGGACTGGAGCCCTTAAATATCTTGCTAAGCCAGCCCATAATGTGTAAGATTATCAGCTCATGGTCAGGTTAAATTTTACCTGCAGAAAATCATCCACTCACGATATCAACTTTAAAAGACAAAAAAATACATTATTCACTAGGGATATATCTATTTGGTCTAAGTTATGACCAGGCCATACCATTCGAAGCAACTACAAGCAGAAAAGAGGTGGAACGGAGTTTGTACCCACCATAAAACCACATAAATTTCTCTTTGATTCAAGAAGGATCGCAATCCATGAATATAACCAGAAGCATGGATTTGAAACTATTTTCCAATTCAACTTTTCATTGTTTGCTTAACTCAGTTAAGAGAATCTATATCTAATAACCCTGAGTCAGAGAAGGTTCTAAACAAGAATAAAGTAGAATGCAGGAACTCATACAAGTCTACACAGAATATAGCATTAACACCCTCATATTGAGTTGGCATTAGTTCTATACAAACACCAAATTGTTGCTCTCATTACAACAAGCAAATCATAACATGAAGAAAAAGAAAAAGAAAAAAGACACAACAACACTGGCTTGCAAAATCATCAAACACCCACCAGACATTTTAGTATCCCCAGAATGTTTCAGCAATCAATAAAAGTCAGAGCATCATAAAGCTCTCACCATCTTCCAGCTCAACAATCCCATTGAACACATGATCACATTAAAAATTTAGGCTTAAGAAGAAGGTAAAAAAGGCAAGAGAATCAAATGGTGGAGGAGTGACTCACCTGTGTAGCAAAACCAACATGTCAGCAGAAATGGTGGAAGCAGAAGAGACCCAGATCAGATAAGATCCCAATTCGACCAAAAAGCACAACCAGAGCGTCACAAATGAAGAAAAATATTCCCAAGTAACAAACTTTCTCTCCTTCCGCTATAAGAATTGAATAATTCGTACAAAACACAAACAACAAAGCGAGCACAAAAACACTCTTTGTTTGTTTAAACCCAGTGATGATTTTTACAGCTCCCACATAAGAAAAAAAATCTCAAAGATCCTGAAATACCCAAATAATGTTGTGTACAGAAAAATGTGCAAACAAAAATTGAAGCAGCTGAACAAGGGTCAAATATTAAAAAAAAAATTAATAAAAAAACAGCTTTGATGAACAAAAATGAAATTAATGAACAAATATTTTTCATAAACCCAGGAGGGATTGACGAAGGATCATCAATCCCAGTTGGGTATTTTTTTCAGAATACTGAAAACAATACGTTTTTCCGATTGCAGAGAAGGAATGTGGGATTGTAGACTTTTAACTCTTCAACGAGAAGACCCCTGTCCCTGTGGAGCTCTCTGTTCTTCGGTGAAGCGTAATGAGAAGATTTGACTTTTTCTTTTTAAAAAATTGCTAATTCTTTCTTCCTAAAAAAATAAATCAGGACTTAATAATTATCATTCATAAATCATAATTAGTGTGTTAATTAAAGTATCAAAATAATTATTTATCTTTTAAGATTAAAAAATGATTTGTTATAAAAAAAGTGATTATGCACTGACCCAGCGAGAATAGGAGTCTCTGGTCTCTTCACGAGGCTTAACCGCCTTCGGCGGTTTTGCCGACAGATTTTTATCTAAAATTACCCCAGTTCAATCTCTGTTTCTCCCACTACCCTGTCGCCACTCCGCCGTTCTCTAGCCGCCGCTCTGCCGCCTTGCTCCCTCCAGATCCATTCGCCGTATTCGTGCCGGTTTCATATTCCATCCTCACCGAAGTCGCTGTTGGAGTTCATCCGTTGTCGCCGAAACTTTCTACCGGTTTCGTATTCCATCATTCTCTCGATCCATTTTAGTTTTGTATGTTTTTTGCTTTCTTGTTTTAAAAGTGGTCTTTCTTCCTGTATGGAAGTTTCTCCCATTGTTGGGTTTGTTTTTATGCTGTTTTATTAGTTATTGTTCGGTACTGCTAGGTGGTCTCTTTATCAACAAGGACTCAAGGATGACGTTCGGTTATCAATATTATTGACGACATTTATGTTGTTGTTGTTATTCAAACTGGAACCTGCCTTCCTGTTGTAGCCGCTCCGGGTCTCATGTTAGGATCAGGGGTCGCCAAGATATGGTTTACTACTTCAGATTTGTTTGTTAGGGGCCTGGTTTTTGTTATTGGTTTTGGTCATTGTCGAGAACTTATGATTCTCGTTGGTTTGGAATCAGCGAATTAGTATCTTGTAGGTTCATGCGGGTTACTATTTCTATGTCTGATTTCGGTTGGGTTATGTTTGGATGTAACTTGCACTTTGATTATGAATTTATGATATTCTCATTTCAAAAAAAAAAATGATTTGTTATAATTTATATTTTTTCATTTTCTAGTTGTACTTTTTTTTTTTTTTTACTAAAATGAGAGTTGTATTAATCCAATGCTTAAAATATGTCAAATATCGGTTTAAAGATTCAGAAAATCTCTTTATCTAACATTTGACTTGAAAGCAACTAACTTAGCCAAGGCATAGACTACTTGAATCGCATTTCGACATACAAATGAAAACGAAACGTGATCAAAATAACTAACTATAACAAGACAATCTGTTTTTTTTTTATAAGCAACGACATAAAGGTGTATATATACAAAGAACCAGTAGTGTTCAGGAAGAGACTATGTCTCTTAACCCTAGTCTAGAGTTTTTGGCACCTTACCGCACTAAAGTGGTCTCTTACACCACCACCACCACCAAAGATATCTTGAGTGAAAATTGATCCTGAGACAATATGTTTATGCTAACTAGACCTTATGTCTAGAACTTTTCATATGTATGTATGGAGTTTCTTAAACACGAAACCTTTTGGGTGTGACTTTACAGGATCTCTCACAAAGTGGGTAGCGTGTTGTTATAAGATTAGAAACACATTAACGTCTCCAAACTGCAAGACTTGTGTGACAAGTCAATCATTGGTGAATGATTTTTGTATACAGTTTTATTCAATGCGGAAGACCGTTTTAGTTCACAAATTACTTACATACGATAGACTCATATGTAATATTAGTCTACATCAAATTTAGATATATATGTTTAATGAGTTGGAGTGAATTACAGAAAGTAATTATATATAAAATATGTATATATAATGTATATGCTAGACTTTATTAAATAAAACACAAATGCATATTGGTCAGAAAAATGGTAACGGGTCAAATTGTCCTTTATCTATGTGAATGTGTGAATAGGTGGCAATAATTTGTGAATGTCAATATAGATGTCTCTAGGTGAAGCAAATCCAAACTAGCACAACAAGTCAACAACCAATAAGAAAGATCAAAATTCATTTTTCAATGCATTCTCATTTGACAAAACTCACGACATTTGTAGGTAGGCTCCACCATAACAACAAACCATATTAACATTATGACTATA